>CM046382.1:23583343-23733343 GCA_025413485.1 Ficus microcarpa
AACAAGCTAAATGACAAGAACTCCAGCACGTATGATCTTACATACCTTCTGCAATAGTCCAAAAAAGAAGGGTTGGAAAGATTGTTCTGCCCATCCATCACCATCTTTTGCTTGATGAAAGTCTTTGCAATCCTTCAAAATGAGAAACCAAACGGAAAAGTAAAAACAGGTGCAACAAACATCTCTGTCATTGGTGTTTACAGAAAATGAACTCCTGAACTTAACATTCCTCAGACCAAGCCAATGAGCACAACGCTTCAGGGGCAAAAGAAGAAAACCTGGCACCATCTTGCGCGAGATTTAGATTTCGTAGTGAGTATCCAATGATGAAAGTTATTGCACTTCTTGCAGGCTATTCGTCTCGACTCTCCAAGTGGGTCATCACCATCACCCTCAGAGCGTGCCATTCCAGAAGCAAAGAAACCATGCCCTCCATTCTAGGTAATTAATTAGATGAAATGTTCAGTAAAATGATGGGCATACAAATTCGGAACCATGTATACTTATCTTAACTTCCCTAGAAAAGCACAATTTTTATGCGTGGTTTTACGTATTTTACCAAGATTTAGTTTCAGGAAAAAGCAATAACGACGTGAACTGATCAATGAACCACATGAATAGCAAAAGGATCTGAACGTGGTTTATTTGCTGGATTTGGCAACAACCCACTGTGAAATCTTAAAGAAATAAATTATGAGGCACATAAAAAACGCAGATAAGGGTAATCAGAACTTGACAGTATTCTGCTTCCAACCAGATCTAGTTGGTATTATTTGGCACAATGGATATCAATTCTACTAATTTCACATGCTTAAAGTGATTTTCTTTTAAACCCCCAAAGCAAGGAATATTTCATTTCCCACCAATATGGCCTAATTTGTGGTATGTGCGACTGTTCTACCATGTAGAGAAATGCTCAATCATGCTAAGGCATTACTCCCTAGTTATACAGTATATATATATATATATATATCAACAGAAACACCTTCCCCACTGTGCTTACATGAAATTGTCAATAATTCCTCACAGTTGTTGAGCCAAGTTCTCATAAATCATAATTGTTCCTCAAAGGGAAAGCACCAGAAAAGAAAAACAATGCAGCCGAACAATATTAATATCTACACCTTTATTGAAGTGCTTTGGAATCTACGGAAATAGTTCAGTAGCTCCTCCCTTCTTAAATCATCGTCATATGCTTTTCGCTTCACTGAATCAAGTAAAACCTTGAACAGACAAAACAGAAAGGTCAAACACTACAATCAGACAAAAATAAACATAAAATTAAGAGGAATAATAAGAGAAACAAAATCAATTTACCTCATATGCATTCTGAAGTTTCTTAAAAGCTTCTACAGCCTTTTCGTTTCCCATATTTTTATCGGGATGGACCAACATTGCCTGACAGTCAAGACAAACAAGATTATTTTAGAAAGAAGGAGAAAAAAAAAACAAAGAACAAAAGAACAAAAACAAAAACAAAAGACCAATATTGAATGTCATATTTTCCATAATGAAAAGTAATCAGAGAAAAACTAAAAGAAACATCAAAAGTAGAGCGCACCATATTTGACCAATACGATCCTTGAAACCTCAAAAAGAAGAGCATAACAAATAATTACAAAAGACTATACCTTTTTCCTATATTCTCTCTTAAGTAAAGAAACATCCACATTCTCGTACCGGGACAACCCCAATGCTGAATAGTGATCAGTACAGTTTAACAACCGAACAACTTCATCTTCAGAAGTTACATCAGAATCGGCTTCGCTGGTTGAAGGTACTCCAGGACTACGGTCTGCAGAAAAGCCTGGGCCAGTTTCAGAGGACGAGGCATGCATGTGTTCACTATTGAAGAAACCCGGTTGACCTTGCATCCCAGGTGTTTGTTCAGCAGGTCCGTTGGGTTCTCTGTGCTGATTCAAATTGCTCTTTAGGTAGTATATCAGAATATCACTCGAGATGAAAGCTAGGTTTAAAGCGAAGATCAAACCGAGCCACCCAACATATGTCCAAGCACAATACACAGAGTACACAGTGGTGATCAACAATGCAATCCGTTCACGGCTTAAGCCAAATGCCAAACCTAGGTCATAGAGAATGTCAAATCTTAGCAATGTTATAGAGATACAAATTGGTTAACACTCATTAGAAGATAAAAAAAAGAAAACCTCCAAGGAAGATAACAAGCAGTGTTGTCCAGAAGCTTCCATAAAGCCACAAAAAAACTGTTCCGGAAAGGGCAAGGACAAGAATTCCAAGAGTGAAACCGGCAAAAATTCCGATTAAAGCAGCTAATGCCTGCATAACAATGGGTCGTTAATAATAAAAAGAATTGAATATATTTAGATTCAGCAAAAACACACTCCACAAAACTTGGCCATAAAAAAAACAGCCCATGCAATTAAGCACAATCTTCAAAGATAGTGAAAAATCCAAGTCCCAAAAAAATTCAAATAACTCTCTGCAATATCAAATGAGAAGTAAACTTACCAAAACAGCAAGGAACTTGAACATTCCAACCATAGCAATTACTGAGAAGATGCTGCACCATATAACTGAAAAGAAAGATGTCGTCCCCAAGCGTAGAAACGAATCGATTCCCCTTATGGCACAGTCTAACCATACCATTGATATCAGAAGCAATATACTCCCAATATTCATTAGCCATTTCAAAACAACGGGATATGCCTGCTGAAACTTTGCTCTGGCATAATCATAAACATTCTGTATCTTCATTCTTAATGTGATAAATAGTGGTCTTTGCCTCTCCATCCATTCATTAGCTGCGTTTAAAGTGGATAATGCCGATGCCCTCAAGTTTCTCACAACTGCATTATCTGAAAACTCTATGCTTTCCAGTATATTTCGGATATGAAGTCCATTTAACGAGCAAGGTAACCTACTTTGTGTATGATTTCGACCTCGACTAGGACGAGGTACTGATCCAGTTTCTTCTGCTACACTTGGACCTTCATTAATGCCATTACACTCTCCCGAATCACTTCCTAGAGGATTTGGCCGCTCCTCACCGTTTATAGCATCCATCTCTTGCTTATCTTTCTTCGATTGCTTCATCAGCTTTTGCTTGCTCTGAGGCTCCTCTCCAGCATAACTGGTTTTAATCGCGCTCCCTGCTAAAGGACTGCTTGGATGGTTACCATTTGGGAGTTCCTCCTCTCCAGGAAACACTTTCACCTCACTTGCTTTTCCATGCCCCTTTACATCGGGCTGTGCACCCCCTAAATCTGAACTCTGCTTTTTTTGGTTCGAGGAATGGCGATCAACCCTGTTCTTCTGCTGATTACTTTTCCGAGCCATACTATAAATAAATGTTGAAAACTACAGTTTGGAGGGGCCGTCAAGTTATACCATCCCTAAACTAGAAGAGACTTCTACTACCATCGAGGCTGCTAGATTTCGGAATATAATCTGCCATCAACGAATATCAATAATCAAATCAATAATACACACGATTTGCACAAATTATGTGAGCGACGACCAAAAAATGAAGAGACAAATGCTTAAAACAGTGTGAAACCCTTATAATAAGAGAAAAAATTCATGCCACGAAATCCATGGTAAAAAATGTTTGAGCTTTACATTGCCATTTCAGAAAAAGAGTAACACAAAAAAGCAATGCCAGTTTTATGCTGCACATGTTATCGAACAAGACCATATGGAATCGTCTCACTAGATAATTAGCCCCAAAATCCCCAACAACAAAATTTAAAAAAAAATCCCACTTTGCACAATCGAAAACTATAAAAGTGCAAATGAATTTAGATGAACAGAGAATTAAAACAACAGGGCAAAAGTCGAAAACTGGCAATTTGAGTAAATCCCCACGAAACTGTGGAATCTTCCATTAACAGTTTTATCAACAACAATAAATTTGATTTAAAAAGAGAGAGAGACCCACTTCGCAGAATCGAAAAGAACTAAAAAAGTAAGCAAGTTCATGAATTTGGACGAACAAGGAATTGAAAAGAAGTGGGCAAAAGGGGAAAAGTTGGATTTGGAGGGAGACCCATCAAACAAAACATAATCTTCCATGGGATACACACACACACACACACACACACAGATAGATATGAACAGACATACCTGGAGACCCAAACAGGAGAAGTGAAAGAACATCAAACTGAGATGGTTTTGGAGTCGGAAAACGGAGGGCGCTGACGATGAGCAGAGCCAGAGACTAATATACAGATAAATATTTATAATAGTGATTTTCATATGTCGTATATATACGGGAGGTTTAGTTTTATTCTATCTGGGTCTGCAAAAAGGGTCAGAGATACACACGAAAGAAATAAATATTTATTCTATACGTCGTACAAGGCATTTTACCAACTCGAAACACACACGAGGCTCTCATACTATGATAGAATCCGAACCAGAGTCTCTCTCTCTCTCTCTCTCTCTCTCTCTTTTTCAGAGTTTTCTTCTCTAATCCTTTCCAAGGATTTTGAGAACAGCCTGCTTGGCTATCTCTGGAAAGGGAATGGGAATATGGGAATGGGAATGGGAATGGGATTTGCTACAAACACGATGTGTGCTTTTTGTCTGTGGTTCATTATAAAAAGGCTGTCATTGTTGGTACTATAGTTGTGAGAATCCTATGAATCTCTCTATGTGACAAATTTCCTGTGTTTTTCTTTTTTTGAATTACGGTCATAGAATTTGAACTATATATTTTATAATAGAATTATGTATGAAATTATTGTTAAATTATGTCTATTATCATCAAATTCCATATGCGTTATTACCTCAATATTAGTCATGAGATTCTTCAAAAATCCATCATATATATTCCAATTTAAAGATATATAGTTGTAAGGTCTATAATATTAATGTTGATATTTAATATCTCAAAAAATTATTGACTTATATATATAGATAGTTGTGTGTCTCACGTTTTTAATAGAGTTACATTGACCCAACAAAGGGAGAATTTCATAATCAGGATAATTTCAATTTAAAAAAAATTACTTATATCATGTCGATCTTTTTTTTTTTTTTAATGATATGGATTTTCTCTTTTCGATATATGGCTATTGGTACAAGGATGTAGCTTTTTGTTATGCCCAACAAACATTGAAAACAAAAAAAAAAAAGGTCCAATATAAATTCATAAGTGAATGACATATTTTGCTATTTAGTAAGAAAATATCACTCTTTTCTAAAAATTTTATTTTGAATGTCGAATTTAACATTTAACTACAACATTAACATTTTCGAATTATTTCACAATGATTTTGAACTAAGTCAAATACCAGTATATTTTAATAAAATGCACAGTAAAACATGTACCAAGTTTTACCAAAGCATATATAAGCAATAGAGCACATATGTGGATCGGAACTAGTTAGGTGTGTTTGAACATATAATAAGTAGCCCATCAGCTTTCTCTAGTGTTGGATGCCCAAAATTGAATGCTGTTGTTCTTTGGGTCTTCAAGTCAATCCCCTTACATCATGAAAAATTGAAAAGCTGAGCAAAAAGACAAAACGCACACACATTGACAATGACCATCTTATATCAGCAATATTCACTCAGTCTCAACACGTTAGTTAAAAAGTCAATGGCATTCCCATAGAAGAAACATTGGTTATAGCATGTCAATTCCAAAAACATACATATGTATACACACACACACGCACATACAAATACATAAATATATATATATATATATATATTAAGTTAAACGAGAAAGGAGCACATAAGCAAACTGAATAACGCACGACAGGATTGACAAACGACGCAAATTCAAGAAAGGACAGGAAAATAAAGCACTAAATAAAAAGGTAACGACGGAAACTTGAAAAAACGACAAGATGTGTTGAAAACGACAGCGAGTGAGATAAACGACAACAAAGTGAACGAATAATGAAAAACGACAGGCATATTGAAAACGACGAACAACATACACAAAAACGACAAACAAAAAAAATAAAAAAAGAACAGAACAAAATAGAACAGCGGAAACTTGTGAATATTACAAAACAAAGTAAAATAACGACACAGGCTTTTCGGAAGCATATAAGCAAACAGATTAATCCACTACAGGAAAACGACGCAAATTCAAGACCCACGTGGGAAGAGAGAGAGAGAGAGAGAGAGAGAGATAATCATAAGGTAACGACAGAAACTTTCAGAAACGACAAGATTTGTTGAAAACGACAAGAAGTGATATAAACGACAACAAAGTGAAAACACAAAAACGACAGACATGTAGAAAACGAGGAACAACAGAGACAAAACGACAACAAAAGAACGGAACACCTGAAACTAATGAAGATTGCAAAACCAAGTAAAATAACGATACAGATTACAACCACAATGGAGCATTAATATTAAAAACGACAATAGGTGACAAACGCGAAGCGTAGAGAAAACGACGACAAAGCACAAAACGACAGTGATGTGAAAATGACAAAATGAAAAATGATACCACCTGAAATGGCAAACCTTAAAATTCATTTCTTGAATGCATGAGAAGAAGAGTTCTGCTAATAGTTCAAACTCTGAACCTTGTGCTATTATAAATTCACCCAGAAAGTTAGCTCTGTTAATTTCAATATCTCCTTAAATATAATATAATTCGATTTAAAATTGCGAAAAAGGGAAAGAAAAGCCATCCCCAATTGATAAGTTTAGCAAGAAATTGAAGAAATGTTACCATCCTTGAAAATAATAATAATAATAATTCTTTATTTATAACTTGTCTTACAAATGAGAAACCGGATAAGCACAAATTTACAAGGATTTTAGCGTGACAATGTGAAACAAGCATCAACAAGGTAATAAAATCTCAAACTATTGAATACAAATGAAACGTCGATGATATACACCAATTGAAAATTCATTTCTTCACAGAGAACTTACATATAGATACACATCAATTTTATCACCATTGGTGTGATAAAATCACCACATGGACAGTGCAAAACCACAACATAATAGAGCGGGATTCAGTTATTGTACTTTTAATGACGTGCGGTGGTGCATATAAGTAGTGCTCTACACCGAATGAAGCACACGACACGTTTCAACGACATGTGAAAATCGTGCTCCGAAATGCATGTGCTGAGAACCACAATGGGAGTGTGTAGCTATTCTTCACAGAGTACATCTCTCTCCACACTCTGCTCTTTCGGTGGTACAACAATACATGCTTGTGTGTTGCCAAGAAAACGAACTCACCACTCAGACATATGGGGAAAATACCTGGCACAAGTCCTCTAATACACCTAAGGCTCACCCTATCCACCAAACTCCATTCCTCTTTCTCATATCTCTTCAAAACCCATATGTTCATCCAAGTGTCAGAAATCCGGATCACAGACAAACAACCATCCAGTTCCAACAAGTAAATTCTATTACCAGACCCTTCGCTCACATTATCAGGCAATGACATGCTCCTCCAAACATCACAATCCAAGTCAAGCACAAGCACACAAGAGCCACTACTGCCGGTCAACCAATGAAGCGCCCTATTGACAAACACCACTTGGTTCTTGTTCATTTGGGAAAACAGGAATTGATCATGCTGAAAGGACACAAACCTCCTCCACTTGTTTGACTCAGAATCAAATACCAAACACACGAAAGTCCCATCTGGCCTGTGCCCAAAAGTGCGGTGATGCCCTGCTAAAACAACGTTGAACTTCTGAGTGGACAAGTTGCAGGCCAGGCCCACAAGAGCCGCCTCACCGTCGGGGTGAAACCGGGTCACAGTCCTCTCTCTACTCCTAGGAAGAATCTTATAATCACCAGTCATGGGATTGCACACATAGTAAACACCGCGATCGGGGATGCTAGAGCAACACAACAAGCCATTACAAGAGGCTCTAATCCTCACTCTGTCCTTCAAGAAATTCAATGAAAATTCAGACACCCCCAATCTACTGTCAACACAAATTAGACTAGATTTCAGCTGTGGCGACTCAGAAACCTCAACCAACAACATAGGATTCTTAGCAGATACTTGGTTATAAAGTTGAACAAAATACTTATCAGAACACAATCTACACCAAAGTTTACACACAGTTTTGCACCTAAAAAGCGACTTAATGGGTAACCTTGCCAGAATCTGAAGGACCACCTCGTCCGGAAAAACCCCATCTCTTTGAAAATCCATAAATGAAATATTTTCCAACAAATATAGATGAATTTAGAGATGCCCAGATGAGAAAATCGCTTACCTAACGAAAGTCTCCAGATGGGCATGCGACCATGGCTTCAAATATCCGCCATTTTTGGATCTTCTTTTTTCTGACAAGGTATTTTTCTTCAAAGAGAACTGCCCAGAATCAGGAACCGAAAGAAAAAGGAGAGAAGCGTTGGAACAAAAGGAGAGAAGATAATGGGCAGGGTGATTTTGACCCGGAATATGAATATGCCCAGCCCTTTCGTTCCTGAAACGGAACTTCTTATCATTTTTTTTTTCCTTCGCTTTTCTCTTTGAGAGGGGATTTATTTTCTTTATTTTTTTGTTAGGACCAAAATTTGGGCGATTGTTGTCGTTTGAGGGTCCAGTGGTCCACCGTCCATCCACAACTGGTTAGCTGAGTCATTGTCAAACATTAAAACGACAGTTAACTAACTCACATTGCATGTAATTGCAAGGAAAAATAGAAAAGTCCAATGCTTCATGAATGGGCCATTTGGCCCCAAAGAAGCTAATTATATTTCCTTTTTGTCAATATATGCGTAAATTACCATTTTTTTTAATAAGTTTTTTAATACTAAATGAAAAGGGCTTAGATTAAGCAGTTAAATATACCAAAATAGTGGTCACCACATCGCGGGTGCCTCCCCAATATCTCATATCTTTTTAGTAAGAAATTACCCTTTTCTTTTTATTTTTGTCGCTGGAAAACCTGAATGATTGAAAAACTTTTAATAGTCTTTGGGGAAGAAAACTTGAGGAGTTTATATTGTCATAAGACAAATTAAATGCCGTAATTTATGAGTTTAAAGAGTGTATGATTGAGTTTTTTTTCTTTTAACAAAAAATTGTATGTTTCATTCTCAAAGGAGGAAAAAAAAATGGTGAGTGTATTCCCTTTTTAGAAATTGTCACATATGTAGCAGGTTTTAACATATTTAATAGATAAATAATTTATCAATATATTCGTAAATTAATTATTTACTCTAAGCACAATATTTGTTTTTAAGTATTTAAAACCTGCAATTAACATCTTTAAATTTCTGGGGGGAAAAAAAGTAGTTTAGCTGATTAGCTCCCATGGGACTTGGGTTTCTTTCACTTTTACCATAGTTACCCCAACAGTACTCTAGAAATCACCGATGAATAGAACAAGTTCAGTGATTCTATTTACACCACTTAAGAAGCCACACATAGAAAGTTTAAATACAATGGCATTGTTTATACAAGCACATCTCATACCACCATGGAAGCTTCTACCCATTTTCCATCTTCCCATTCCTGGTGAGGCCTCAGGTTACACCGTTCAAATTCCAGTGCCTCATTGGTGGTCCAAAAGTAGACTATATAACTTGAGCCAGCAAGAACTTTCAATATCCGCCCTACCCACCACCCATCGTTATACCAAGCATCGACGTTTTCCGACACCGCATAAGGATAGACATGCTGAATTTCCGGAGGATAAGGCCTAATGTTTACAGCATCCACCACTTCTTTAAGGAATCTCGTTTCGTCTTCGGTTCTCAATGTCTGATATTCGACCAGAGACTTGCCGTTTGGAAAAGATACAAGAATCTTTGCTGTGTACCAAGAACCTTGGTACCCCTCCTCGTCACTTTTGACTTCTACCTTCATTCCCTTGCCGAAGGTTGGCTTAGCGTCCTCCAATTCCAAGTTTGCACCATCCGAGTTTACAATCGATTTGCTTGAATCCTCCTGCATTTGCATATTCAAGATGTTTGGATCCTCATTTTACCAAAAAAAAAGCTCTTTCCCATCAGAGAGAACCATTTGTTTCGAAAATGAAATTAAAGCATGCAACGATCTGCATATTACGATCACAAAGCTGTTTTGGCTGGTCTTGAAAATGTTGCATATGAAAGACGACGACAATAGAAGAGCTGATTTAGCTGTTCATAAACCCATATATACAAGAAAAGAACATAACAAGTAGAGCATGACTCATTTGCTTCTGTCTGTAAAAGCGTGCATGAAAAATATTTACCAGTATCTATATGACTTAAACTCTGAATAGGAAATTGCCCAACGTCCTTAGAAACAAGTCGATGCGTGAAGCTCAACAATAAAGCTACAGTTATCAATGAAAGACGAAACAAATTTGGCTTGTCACCTTAAACTACTAAACTCATATATCTTATCCAAAAAAGAAAATGTCTAACAATGAGGACATGAGTAAAGAAACTGTTGACTATTGGTGTTGTTTATGTCACAATGCACAAAAAGATTGTAACACGAAAGAGTTTACCTTAGAAGCAATCGTCCACTTTCCATTGATCCAGTTCTGATGAAGACGCAAATTCAAATGTTTAAACATCAATTCTTCATTGGTAGTGCTGAAATAAACAATGTACTCCCTACCAGATCGAACCTTGGAAATGACACCCTCCCACCAGCCATCATTGTACCACGCGTCAACCTTTTCGAACTTTTTAAAATGTTTGACCGCCGGTAGTAAAGGGGGTGCAGGCCTAATGTGCCGAGCCTCTGCTTCTTCTCTCAAGGGCTCAGTTCCATCATCAGTAACCAGGTTCCAGTGTTCGACCAAAAACTTATCGCTTCCTATTGACCCAATAATCTTGGCAACGTACCAAGACCCCTTATAACCTTCCTCCTCACTAGTAACTTCAACCATAGCCCCGGTTTCGAACTTCACCTCCAAATCCGATGGCTCTTGCGAAGTACAAATTTCAATTTTATAGTCCTCTCAGTACAAGGCTTTGTCTGCATAATCATATCAAGCCTTTTTTTCAATTGAGCTAGCATATAAACCACCCCGCTTCATTAAAAAAGGGAAAATTTTTCTAACAAATGCTTATATTGAGCAAAAGGCAATTGAAAATCCATATTTAAAGTCCCAATTCATTGTCATTTCCAACCTAGAGTTGTATTTGACAATTTCTTGTTATATACATACATACATACATACACACACACACACACACACACACACACACATACATAAAGCTCAAAGAAAACAGACATGCAAACCAATATTTTTCAATTGAGATAGCATAAAACAAAACCAATTTGTAAGATAAGAATAATATTCTACAAACCCTTCCGACATATGTGTGTATATACATATATGGACATGTTTACAATGGAATTTGAACCTAATCAACCCATAAATTTATGTTCTACACAGCTTCCTCATCAAATAAAATATTATAATCAAAAAAATAAAATAAAACTTGAACACAAAGAAAAACACGAAATGTACTAATCAACAAGACCTGATCTTGGAGAGGAGGGACCCACTTGCCGCCGCCGCCGGGGCCGTTCCACTCCCTATGAAGCCTCAAATTCCAGTGCTGACAGATGATCTCCCGCCTCGCCGTCTCCGGGAAGAGAACCGAGTACCTCGAGTTCTCCAGAACGTCGGCGACGGTGCCGCGGCGCCACCATGCATTGCGGAGGAAGGCGTCCACGTCGTCGCCGGCTTTGAAGCAGCCTCCGCTGAGCTCCGGCGGCGGCGCCGGCCTCACAGTTCTCCCATGCCACGTACTCTCGTAGTCTCCCGTCTCCGCCTCCGTCGCCATCGTCGGCCGACGATTGCAGAGTCTGGTACTGGACGAGGACGAGGGTTTTGAAGTTGGCCGGAGATCGGAGCACGGTGGCGGGGTAGTAAGGGCCGGTGGAGGACTGGCCGGGGTTGCAGACCTCGACTTGATCGCCCTTCTTGAAAGGGGAGGGCGACATTACCATGGAAATGGAGGAGAGAGAAAGAAAGAGAGGAGAGAGAGAGAGAGATGGCGGGAGTGACGCGGTGGTGAGAGTGAAAGTGAGATTACTACAGGCGAGAGTGGAGTCTGGGACTGACACGTACGAGAAAGAAATGGTGTCGTATTGAAGGATTGTCTTTTATGAAACGACCAAAAAGTAGGCATGTGACAGTCACGTCCATTTATTTTTTTAAAAGAATTTATGGGGTATATTATTTTCACTTTCTTAAACGACATTAATTAATGGGACTATTTTATAGATTAAATTAATGGAAATATAATTAAATTAATGGAAATATAAATTTCTTTTTGTTTTTGTTTTTTCTATTAGTAAAATTCTTGGTATTATTCACAAACATAATACAATTCCATTAAATTAGATACCTTTCTATGTTATTAATGTTTATCATGCAATTTATTACTTTGTCTGATATTTTAACTCAACTCTAATTAAATTGTACATTTTTATATCTTAATTTTTATCTTTTTTTAAAAAATCAACAAAAATTATAATTAATTTAAAAATTTTATCTCCAATCAACAAACCAATACATAAGTTAAATGATCTTAAGTTGCGCGGTAACCTTACTAGAGAAGGTGAAAAGTAGTTCCCAAGTGTCTTGGCCGGTAAGATGATGACGAGTAGCGAGGCTTGGTGGAGTATTGCACAAGTTTTGAAGTACCGAGAGAACTAACAAAGCGACATCGAATGAAAAGCAATTATAATATTGAAAACGACATAAATAAAAGCACAAAGGAAGGAAAATAAGAATCCAATAGAAAACTACAATAACCGAAAAAGAAAACCGAGGATTAAAATGAAAATTTAAGAATGTAAATGCTCGAATAGAAGTTTGTCATAGCGAGTAGCGACCAAGTCCTTAGAAGTCTACATACAAGTCTACTTTGAACTAAGCCCTGCAACTCACGCATACTGATGAAAGGGAAAAAGCAGGCCAATTCACGCATCTTCCGCTTCCGCAGAGTGCAAGATTGTACAAAGCCCTGCATCAACGAATAAAAGCTAATACTTTGTTGGGGCCAGGAAGAAAACATTTCATGTCTGCCACAGTGCAGCCTCCTCGATTGCCTCCTCGATTGCCCCCTCCATTGCCACCTGCAGAAAGAAAACTTGTATAACTTAAAAAGATTTCTTTGACAAACGCTGAAAATTTTTATCTGAAGATACTATTAAAGAAGCAATACATGACACCACAGCCATCACATATCAGCCTGTCGTTGGACCTTTGGACCATAGCCATAGATTTCCAACTCAGTAAATTTTTTTTTCATCTCTATGAAAATTATCAACCAACTTTTTTATTTCTCTCCATCCACTTAGGGGTACTCAATCAAGCCTATTTTAAAATGAAATTTCCTTCTTTTGCAAAACAAACAAATATAAGGTCTAATAAAGACTAACCATCTGTTTGGTTAGTATGTTTACTATTGAAGCAAAAGTTTTGCTTGTTTTGAAATGAGAAGTCACTTAATAAAAAAATTAAAAAAAAAAAAAAAAAAAAGAAATAGTGTTTGGCTACATAATTGATAACTCTAGGAATTAGAGTTATCTTAGGCTCTTTTAGACTTGAATGTAATTGGTTTAGAGATTATTTGCGTTACTTTTTAGCACATTTTCCTTTGTTTTATATTTGTGTGAACTTTTTGTCTAGGGTTTAGTGTTTGGTTGAAATCATGACAAATGTGAAGAAAAATAATATCAATGAGAGTGATGTGTGTTTTAATTCATGTGTGAATTGTGGAAATAAAAAAATGGAAGAATCTGATCCGAAAAATACTGCAGCAATTCTCACAGCAGTCCTTATAACAAACTGTAGCGGAAACAGACAAGAAACACCAGCTAACACTATTTTGAAAGAGCAAAAAGAATAATACAGCTCATATTTTGGGTACCGTTTTTCTACCTCAGCTGGGAGGACACGTGAGCCTTCTTTGATGCCCTAAAAGGTTAATACAATTAGAGACAGCCGCATTAATCGAGAAGGAAAGGGCTGGAAAAATAGGAAAATTTGGAGAGTACAGAGAAGAAAGAGGTAAGAGTACAGGGAGAGTGAGCTCGGCAGATTTCCTTCATTTTTCAGAGAGTGAGCTGAGAAGAAGAAGGAAAGGTCGAGAAGGACACATTTAGCCACTTAAAGTTTTTCTGTTCCTTACTCTTTCCTTGATTTATTTCTTGATTTTCATTCTCTGTTGAACAATGGATTATATACTTAAGCTTGTTTTTTTAATCCTAAACATGAGCCAAATTTCTTAGTAATTCTGAAAAAGATGAAATTTCGGACATGACATTTGGATAGGTATTAAGAAAAAAAATCATTTAAAAATTAGTTTGGATTATATACTAATGGTAATGATGATCTAAGTGATAAACACCACGATGACATGGATCCACCTTCAAGATGAATCCTTTTTTTTTTTTTTTTTTCCAGCTTTTAACGGGAATCAAATTCAAAGAAGGGAGACTAAAAATAAAAGATCTTAAGCTGCATGGTGTTTTCTTTGTTCCATGCTTGTGTCCTGTTATCGCATCTAATGTACAAGTGATCATATAAATTTTAGCTGTCTTTGACGCTCCTTTTTAAACTTACTTTTTATTTTATTTTACTTTCTGTTCAGTTTTTATGATGTTCAGTTTTTCCCAATCAATTCTGAAGTTTTCCTCTTATAAAAAATTAAATTGTAGAATTAAACTAGTAATTCAATCGGACGTTTAATTTAATTGTCTTAATTGCATGGTAACCTTACTAGAAAAAGTGAACAGTAGTTCCTAAGTGTCTTTACCGGTGAGATATTACAAATACACCCCCACAGGGCTAAGGCTTAGTGGAGTATTGCACAAGTTTTAAAGTACTGACAGATAGAAACAAGTTCTTTATCTTCAACTCAAAAATTTTAACTCAATTTGCTTTTTTTTTCTTAAAAGTCAACAAAAATTTTAAATAATTTTTAAAAAATCAATCAATTCCAACTTAAAAATTTCAACTCAAATCAAAGTTCTGCAAAATTTATCAAAATTCTGCAAAATTTATTCACTGTCATGGCAATTTGAAAAGAAAAAAAAAATCATTACACTGCCCAAAATATAGAGTAAAAAGGTAATTAAAGTACATGTGATTCGATCATCCGAAAGGATATAAATGCAAAAATATTCTTCCATCCAGCAGGGAGGGAGAGAAAGAGAGAGGAACAACCCAAGAAACTAATTGATACAACCTAAGAGACTAACCGGTACAAGTGCCATTCATGTTTGGCAAAAATGGGATGCCAGACACAATAGTAGGCCTTTGATTTTATTCAACGCCTACACTATGAATTCAGGGCTTGGTTATATGTTCCATACGCAATATATATAACATTTACAAGCCTTGCCCATAATAATTGAAAACGTTTTTAAATGGCAAATTGGGGGGGGGGGGGGGGGGGGGGGGGGGGGGGGGGGGGGGAATAACGTTTGAAGAGAAACAAAGAAAGGAAAAAATCCATTATCTTCTATTTTTTGAGAGCTATTTTTTCACGGAAGATTTTCCCTCAACAGTTTTGACTTATCGCGTGCTTATAAGTATAAATGCTGGACCCTCTAGTTTTGGAAAATGTAAGAGACGAAGTGTTGTCAATCTGACACTAAGCTCCTAGAGGTTGAAGAACCAATGGAACATCTTCATCTTTTATCTGTTTCTTTTTCCTTGCGAGTGAGAGAGGTCGAAGAACGAGTCTTGATAAGCGACTTAAGGGGTCTTTAAGACCTTCCATCTCGTAGTGTCCAAACCGCCAGTCACGGTCGATATAAGGCCGCTGTATAGGTTCATCAAGGCCTCCTGGTGTAGGAACAAAGAAAAAGACGACCATATGCCATTATCAACATAATACTAATCATAATTTGAGCGATAAACACCACCAACACCAACGTCGAAAATTGGCACTTATTCATCAATAGGTAGAATATGGTTGTCATTGATTAGAAACTTCGCATTGTCAATTTCATCGGCCTCTCACCAATCTCATTTGTTTAAAAATTATCCACCTTCCAGATGAATCTTTATGGTTTTTCCTTTTAAATAGGGACCAAATTCAAGGGAGATTAAAACAAAAGATCTTGAACTGCATGGTTTACCTGCGTACATCAGGCCGTATTTGTTAACTGCACGGTAAAAGGGTCGTGTTTTCTTCTCCCTAGCAGCTCTACGGAGTTTGTTCCACGCCTGTCCCCTGTCTTCGCGTGTAATTTTACGCGTGGTCGCCATCTGAAATGGAGAAACATGCTAATGGTTTTTACTAGAAAGCACGATTAAGGCAAAGAAACATGAACAAGTAGGCAGAAGAAATAGCAACCTTGGTAAAGTGATGGTATGAAGGGCGTGGTATCCTCGCAAGGCCATTGGCACGATCAACAGCTACAAGGCCAAACTTGGGACCGTATCCATCTGCCCACTCCCAGTTATCGGAAATAGTCCAAAACAGGTAGCCCAGAACAGGAACACCCTTGAAAGCAAAGTACAATTGTACTAAATGAAGGAAACCTCAGACTCAAAAAGATTCAAAAGTGTAGAAATTTAGGATAGAGTCAAAACCATAATCATCGCTGCATAAACAGCTAGGAGATGCTCTATTAGATATGGCTGACGGATTATATCTGTCCCATCGGATACCCCATTTTCAGTAATGATGAAGGGTACATTTAAATGTTTGTATCTTTCATGGAACTGAAGAAGCATGCGGTATAATCCATCGGGATATACCCCACGTCCAGATTCGCTGTACTCATCTGTCTCTACCAGCTTCAATCCAGCACCACACACCACTTCCTGATCAGTAAGCAAAATCAAGTCAGTGTTCAAGAATCATTCTGGATTGTATGCAAGAGAACCAAAGTTACAACATACTTCATTGAAGAGTTAGAAGCGAACCTGTCCATAGTAGTTTATGCCTATAAAATCAACCTTGTCGGAAATACTATCCACATACGGAAATAGAGTCAAGGAATTGGCGACAGTAACAGAAGCAGTATCAAAGAGACCATATGGCCGCATGAAAGAGACATGGTGCGCTACTCCAACTATTGGATTTGGTGAGATGCTGATGGGAGACAAACACGGAGATTGAAATAAAAAGTAAGGAACACAGAAGTTTGAGTAAGGCAAGAGAAAGTTCCCTTAACAAAGTGCAAATAACAGAAGGCATGGCTCCAGAAACAAATACATGGCACAATGGAAAAGTCGTGCAACTATTTCCCTCTAGTCCTAGTACAAGGGAATGGCATTTGGTGGGTGTTGAAGACACAAACACCAATTCAAATTTGTCAAGAATACTTAAGTGTCAAAACAAACATTTGTTCTTTTTAAGGAGCTTCTATAGGGAAGAAAAACCTTCGTTCATGGATACAGTCATAGGCCTTTGAATGTGCAATAGCCATCCAATGCATGGCCTGTTGGAAAGCGCCTTTTGGTAAAGCAGAAGTTGCAGCTTCCAGCATATCAGGATGACCGCCAGGCCAAGCACCAGCACTATAAGTAAGCATGCTGAAGACATGAGGTTCATTAAAAATTACCCAATAGTCTACTAAATCCGATACACTGTCGACCACAAGCCTGGAAAATAAAAGTTAGGGAGTTTAGACAATATGGTTTAGATGCTCCACAAACATGAAATATGGTTCAGTCCAATGTGAGGCCATGAGACAAGACCGAAGTTACTTGATTTGAAGTCCAATTTGGTTGCTTTAGCCTCAGACGGATGAGAAATAGGAAATCACTTCATATTACACAACTTTAACGTACATTAAAAGAATTTAGAGGAAAAAATGACCTGGTAAAGTCCATGAAATAGTCTACTGTTTTTTCCAGCTTCCACCCACCATATTCCCCAGCCCATGATGGCAATGAGTGATGAAAAAGAGTCAGCATCACCTTCATTCCATACAAGCGAACCCTATTGATTATCCACTTATAACGCTCCAGAGCAGCATAATTAACCTAAGAAAAACAGGGTCACGAAGCTGAGTTCAATCCCACTTATAATTTGGGTTTTCCCATATGATGCCCCAATACAACATAGGAACTCCAAAGCAAAGTCAGTCCATATAGGAGTCTCTTGGGAGAGGAAAAACAGTCTAACAAACCTCTGAAATTGAATTGGTTGACTTTTCGGATATAACATCATTATGAGAAAAGCAAAGGACGTGTATGACCCAACATGACAAGTTGACATGATATTGTTCACCAAATAGCAGAATGACTCATTGAATCAGTTGTTTGTGAAAAATTATAATCAGACTTACAGTTTCTTTAAGATCGTTCAGTGGCTCCACTGGCATAATTCGTGACCAATCTATTCCCATTCTAAAGACACTGACGCCAGTATCCTTTGCCAGTTTCAGTTCTGTATCTGGATCAGACCAAAACCTTAGCCTCTCCTCTCTGAAACCAGTTCAAGAATCAATTTTACACCTTTTGCCAACAAAAGACAGTGTCATCTCAGTTTATGGCATAATTAACCAGAAAGATATCAGGACCATTTTAAAAACATGACACGTTTTATTTTCCAACATGCTCTAGAATTTCAAGACATGATGGTAACACGATTCAGGCTTACGGGTGTGGGACATTGTGCCATGCCGCCACATTGTGATGGCATTCTTCAATTGGAACAGATCCTTCTTCTTCTCCTTCTTCTTCTAAGTACTTCTCAAACCCTCTAATCATTGCTTCCATAGCTATCTTAAGAGGCTTCTTCTTCTTAACTGTTCTGTTAACTTTATCCGGAGACGATGAGGAAGCTTGCTGAGACCCACCATCACCACTACCTGGACCCATCAAGGCATCTGCCAGCTTCGGCTGGTCCTGCTGCGTGTCGGCTTTCTTGCACGGATTTTCTTCCGCAAACTCAAGCCAAGCATCATTAAGCCTGTCTTCGACATGGGCCGGTGCAGTTGCAAGTCCAAAGAAAAACTCATTCCCACCATCTGCAAAAGGAACAATAATATTTAAAGAACTCGATTTAGTGTCAATTATATGCCGTCGGCGTCGGGGTAACTATAACACCGATCATCAATGCCCAAAATCATAACAAGAGATCATGAATACTTTCTGCTCAAGTAGGAGATCACAAAAAAAAAAAAATGAAGCTAATACAATAACAAATTCAACTCAAACAGAAATTTAACAAGGGATAATCTATTATACTTGGTTATAAACTTTGAATTTTACTACATTCAGTGAATGCAATAGTTAGTTACTAAATATGACACATACTATAATAATTCCTTCCTCAATGTTTGGAAGCAATATAACAGTATATATGACAAACAAGAAAAGAGAGGAATTTCTCTTCCAACAACTACCCAAAACTATTGTTCTATTTTTTAAAATTAACACTTTTCATTTTTTTTTTTTTGTCTGAATTCCAAAATCAAAGAAATTCTTCTGATGATTTTACTTCAAAATTCAAGTACAAGTAAGTCCTCTACTCAATCAGTGGCAAGCTAAAAACTTTAACTTGTTCAGTGAACGAATTCCATGACTTCTGAAGCTGGGGAAGAAGAGTAAAGAGCGTTCTTTTACCGTTAAGATTGAAGTCGGCCAGTATATCGGCGGATTCGTCGATCGGAGACTGGAAGCGCCGGAGATTTTTCCGGCGGTAGCGAGAGAAAGAGAAGGCGTTGGCGGCGACGGTGACCGTGACCAGGATTCCAGCGAGCTTCGTCGCCGAGACGAACAGAGCTATTAGCGCCATTTTTCTGACTTGGAAAGAACCCAAAAAAAAAAAAAAAGAAAATGGAAAAAGAAAAAGAAAAGGGTAACTTTATGGAGGCGCTGACGATTGCCACGTGTCCAACCGCTTGATGAGCCGTGATGAAACTGGACACGTCGTTTTCTTTTTTTCACAGGGAGTGGGGGAAAAAGAAAGGGCTGAAAAACGACATAAAACGGAAAACGACGATGAAAGAGAAACAACAATAGTTAATAGACGACACAAAAAAAAAAAAAAAACCTAAAACGACAAAAACCTATGAACGACAGAACACAATAACGTGCACGACCGGCTCTCAACAGAAATGATAAGATGGACCTGATGAAAAAGAGTCGGACCATGACAAGGATAGAAAAAGACGCCAAAACTAAAAACGACAAGGAAAGAAAACCACATAAGCCAGATACGACAACAGCTTGACATTGATTAAACGACATCAGTGTTGAAACTACAATTCCTTAAACGACAATCATTTCAAAAACGACAATATGCTTGGAGAACCGACATGATCCAAGAAAAGGGACATTCAACAGCAAAGAGAACATATTTATCACAAAAAAAGAAATTAGTAAAATAAATGAAATAAGACAACAGACTTAAAACAGCATCAATGTATAGACGACGACAACTTTAAAAACGACATTACACGCAAATGGCAATTAGAAAGCACCATCGAATTCGAATGGAAGACAATAATCACATTGAAAACGACATCAAATGGACAACGACAATCAATAAAAGAACAAAAATGAACGAAAATAATATTCCAATATAAAACGACAAGAACCCAAAAAGAAAGCCGATGATGAGGTGGAAACGACAAGAACTGAAAAAACACGTTAACATTCAGAAATGACTATGAAAGGAAAACAACATTAATATAAAAGGAAATTCAAAGAAGAAATTGTATTTATTTTTTAAATTTAAAAAAAAAAAAAAAAAAACAAAGAAGGTATCATACCAAAACAACAATAAAGGAAAAACGACAACTAAAAAACAAACCCAGCGTGGAAATTGTCAGTGAAAGCATGGAAAAAAGACATTGAAACAAAGCAAGTCAATGAAAAACGACACCAATTGGGAACATAAAAAATTGCAGTCGCAAAACAACATCAACATAGGGACAACTGCAGTAAGATGAAAAAGAGCAACAAGTCTCCCAGCTATTCTGAATTGCATATGTAAGTAAAAGAATAATAAAATTTACATATAGGCAGTTTAGTTTCAATTTTGTACAGTAAAAGGCTATAAAGTAAATAAGAAAGAGTTTATTTTTGTCGCTGTGAATGCTCGGATAGATGTCTGTCTAAGTCCATACTCATGTAAAAATCTACCTAAGCCCATACTCAAGTACGAGTCTACATACAAACCTACGTAAACCCATGCTCGGACTTTGGAGGAAGAAGCTCCAACGTCTCCAAGAGGATTACAATAAAAGTGTCAAATATTCGAAGATTAAAACAAAATCTAAAAATTAAATAAATAAACACTTCAATTTGTGGGAGAAAACTCCCACAGTCTATATATTCTTGAATTGAGAGGAAGAGATATATGCATGATCTTCAAAACTAATTTTTGAGACAGTCACACCATGCTCTCTCGTTCTTTAAGGCATTTCTTTGTGTTCTATTTTCGCTTAACTTTTTGACTAAGTTGTTGATTGATCTTAATATCTTGTTAAGGAAGTTTAATTATAGTTGGAAAAAATTTTATTCCAACAGTGGACACTACGATTTTATCTATTTATTTATTTTTGTATTTTTAAAAACGACATTTTCAAACAAAAGACGACATAAATTAAAACAATGACGACAATAAGAGAGGGGGGGGGGGACCCAAATAACGACAAGCACAAAACCGGCAACAACATGAATTTGAAAGTTACACTAGAATTACACCAAAGTAACAAAATATAAAAATAAAAACGACATCCAGCTGAAAACAAAAATTGCATAAACGACATAACATTAACAACATCTCAGAGAGAAAACGAAATGATAGAAATAAGATTAATTACAAAACGAAATGAATAGAACAAGAAAAGGACCATACAGTGAGAAACGACAACAAACTAAAAACAAACTGCATACGACATCAAAGTTAATAGGAAGAGAACAAGAAAAGACTGGAACATAAGAACAACCTTAAACAGAAAACGACAACATATCAAACAGGACATTGAATAAGAAACGATATTATCATTAAAACGACAAGAAAGAAAGAACAAGTTTAATGAAAAGGAAGACATTTACCTCTTAGGATACAGATAATAAAGAGAACGTATTAAGACACTAGAGAACGATGGACCAAGGAAAGTAGCCTCAAAACGACATAAGAGTACAGAGACGACAAAAGATATCACATTAGGAAATAACAAGTGAAAAAACCAGAAGAGTGACAACAAAATAAAACAACTTGGGGTTATAAGGATCCAATCTTTGCAAACAACGGTAATTGGATAAACATCAACTTTTAACATCAGCAGCAAATGGAAAAGAATAGTATATAGAGAAGCAAGGACAAAGTGGAACAAACTTGATGAAGTGAAAACATAACAACTTTATGGAAGGTAAGTTGATTTATGTGTATATATATATAAATACATATACATATATATATATATACACATATGTATATCTATACACGCACACATGCATAGTTATTACATTCCAATAGCGAAATAAATTAAATGAATCCTTGATTTGGCTTGAGATCAAACCCCTTGTGAAACAAATCAGTTGTCCAACTTTTGTGAGTTGATGATGATCTATTAAATTTACACCCCTTAAATGAAGGGAGTGGCAACCCATAGTGATAGAGCATGAGTTATGGTCAATCTGCAACTTGGTTTATTATTAGACCTTTTTCAAGTTCCAAAATGCAAGAAATATTTATTTCTTATAACCTTTTTAGTTAAGTGAGCTAGTAGAAAATGACCAAAACTTTTGAATAGAAAGTGCCCTCAAATTTATCTCAAAATGGGTTCATTTTGAAATTTGGGTGAAGTTACTATCTTTATGGTCCACATGTATTGCTTTGGGGGCTGTTTCTCTAGTGCATTATCAAATTGGTTAAATTATATTGGTTCAAACTTCAAACTACATGATCATTTCTAATGACATAGAATTTCAATATAATTTTTTCAAAAAAAATTAAAAATATTTCGGGTCATGAGCTAATTCAAAGGTGACACGTTTCCAAATGTGAATAAAATAACATTATTTTCTCAGTGTGGGAGTCTGCACAAGAAAAGAGAGAGAGAAAGAGAGAGAGAGAGAGAGAGAGAGGTAAATGCATGTATGTTACCCTTTTACGGTTTACCTGAAACTCTTGTTCTGGGTGGACCACGAAAACCAAATTCAAATAATTCATCAACCCTTTTCCTCTGCAAAGAATCTTTGCAGGGTTTTTTTTGTTCCTTTCTTCTCCCCAAAGGGGCCATGCTCTTTTTCTTTTCTCTCTCTCTCTCTCTCTCTCTTTTTTTTTGGGTAAAAAAAATAGAATTTTATCATGACATACAAAATATCACTCACCGATATGTTATAATTCTGAAATATTGGATATTCATAAATTATTGTTATGAATATATGATGTGATCTGTTAAAAATTATATAATACTAATAAGATGTTCTATCATACCAAACTACCGAAATAGTTCCGTTTGTACAAAGTGTAGGGGGAAGACAAAAACATAGTACGGATGGAACTTATCCATAGGAAAATTTTCTACATGATTTTTTTCTTGAAATGGGTTATCCATTGTGTATAATAAGATCAACAAAGTTACCTCAAGCAAAGGGGACGGTACTATTTTAACACTATTGTGTTCTATCTTTTTTTTTTTTTTGTATTGAGATAAATAGGAACTGCAGAGTGCAAAAGTTAAACTTGGAATTTAATCTTGTATTGATAAAAATACCATGTCTCCTAGTATTCTTGTCACTTGTCCAAATTTAGATTCACATAATTATTATGTTTGAGTCCATAAACACTCATGGGTCACATCAACTCTCCCCCATTTATACTTGACACACAGTAGTAGTGTGAGTTGTCGTGTTTGGGTGGCACATTTGTAGACCAACTTATTTATGTTCCACCTCTCATAATATTCCAACGTTATAAAAATTTAATTAAAAAAAAAAAAAGGGTCGAGAAGAGAGAAATTGGAGGGTAAAAACTAAAAATAACCACAACATTAACTATGTTTTGTCTCTATTTCCTGAAAATTCTTCACGAGAAAGTTTGTTGAGGTCAGCCAAGAATGCGACCCTTTTCATGAAAAGATCAATATTGTCTTTAAATATTAGCACTAAATCATGCAAAAAGAGTCTTGAAAATCCCTTTTTTTTATTATTATTTATTTTGTTTTAATTGATAAGAAGAAGAAATAAATGGTGGAAGAAGAAGAGAAGGGTGTGTGGGGAGAGAGGGAGGCAAAAAGGAAGAAGAAAAGGGGACGAGTGGTGAAGAGAGAAAGGAGTTGGATTTTGGGGGTCAGAAATCAGGAAAAAAAAAAAAAAAATCAGAACTGAGAAACTGAGAAGTGCAGGGAATGGACAGTTGGGAAAGATGTCAACCAGTCTGCCTCTCTCTCTCTCTCTCTCTATGCTCTGCTCATTTCATAAATATTCTTCTTAGCAGTCCTGCCCTGCACACACTCTCACATCGATCCACACCCAATCTTCTCAAACCCCATCTCTCTCTCTCTCTCTCTCTCCACTTCACTCTTTATATTTTATCATTACCATTATTATTATTTTTGGTGAATATTATTATTATTTGGGTAGGAAGACTTCTTTTTGTGCGACAATGCTTGGTTAAAATTGGAAAAAAATACTTCATATCACACAATGTTACAGTATTTTAAGTCATAGTATCTTTGTCAAGTTACATTAAGTTTATACAATTTGATACTTCTTACATCACTTGATCTTCTCAAACCTTGTCCCTTTTTATTTAGTTCAACTTCACCCTTATTATTTTTCTTGATTTAGATGATTTTTATATATATTGAGAATTCTATAATAACATAAAAGAAAAATTACTCTATCGAGCACCAGCAATATATTAGTTTAGATTACTATATTTTTATTAAATTGAGTAAAATGTTTTGACATATCATAGCAATGTTGGGAGGGATTAAAGGGCAAGTTGGAGGAATCAAATTAAAAATGAAAAACAAAAAAAAAAACAAAAACAAAAACCAAAAAAGGAGAGAAAAGAAAAGAACAAAGAACAAAGGCCAAGGGAAGGGGTGGGGGGGACTACTAGGGAAGCTGCCCACAATTTTTCACCATTACTTTGACTGTGTTTCTTGGGAGACTGTGATGTTAATTAATTCCCCACGCTCGCAAACACAAAATCTAATTATTTATATGTAGTACTAATATAATATTATTGTTCATGTTATAAACATATATATATATATATAGATATAGATATAGTAGAGTAGAGAAAAAGAGACGGACAGAAAAAACATAGTTGGTGTTGAAGTGATGAGAGTGATGTTCTTTAAGGTTTTTGATTTGCAGTTTCCCATGCTTCGTGTTCCCCAACTCAACTCCGGCCTTCCATACGCCTTGATTTGCACCCCCTTTCTCTCATCTCTCACTCCCTCCTCTCAAATCCCCCACCATGCAATTCAATTTGTATGTACCCTTCAACAAATCCAAATTAAATAGGAGATTTCTACGAAAAGACCAAAAAAAAAAACTTTATTAATAAATAAGGATTATGTTTTTAACAGTTAAATTTATAAATAAAACCGTTTGTTCTACATGATGTTTGATTTTTAATATGACAATATCAAATGTGTCCTGTTAATATAGAAATGATACGAGAGAATGATCGTTACAAAGTAACTTCAAAAATATAGTCACAAGAATTCGACTTTGGAATTGAAAATTTAACACCAATACCAATTCATTGTCAAGTGAGTGAAAAAAGAAAAAAAGAAAGAAGAAAAAGAAATTAACCACTTAAAATTTAGAATTGGTGTTCTAAATAATTTTTTTAAAATTTAAAATTAGAATTAAAGTTAGTATCATTAACATTTTTCTAATACTTATGTTACTTGAATTGTTTTTTGACCTAGTAAATGCTTGTAAATATGGGAATGAATCTACATTAATTGTATCTTTTTTGTTTTTGTTTTTTTGTTTTTTGTTTTTTGTTTTTGAGCAAAGTTCATTGTACCCTTTTTAGCTAAGCTACTAATAACAAATACATAAAAACTACTTTTTAATGTATTAATATAACCTTGCAAGGTGGCAAACTTGTGGTGAATAAAATCCTTGAACTCATCACAGTTTCTGATGATAATAATAATAATAATATTCCTTTAGCTGGCTTCGCCTACTTCATATCCATGTATATTTTAGATCAACACACACACATACACACATATATAATATATAATACATATGAACTGGGAATTAGTCAAAGTGATTTCCTTTTTGGGTTTTTTCTGTTGCTCTGCGCAGAAGTATGGTCAAACTTCTCGTCCTTTAAACCGGATTTTAATTATTAACAAAATATGATGTATCATATTTAAGTGTTAATTATATAATTCATAAAAAATAAATAAATAAACAAGTGTTATTTAAACGAGGAAAGGAAATTCCAGTGTAGTCCAAGACCTACGTGGGGATTACAGGAACCACCGAAAAGTCTAAAACTTTGCAAAATTTGGTAGCCGCACGAACAACACTGACCCGACTAAAGATCAACGGTTCTTAACATGACACGTGGACATCAAGCAGTTTGATGGTACGGAGGGTAATTATCTATTTTACTGAACCCTACGGTTTGGCTTCATCAACTTATCGTTATTTGTCCCGCAGTGCTCGTCATTTCCCGTACCAATTAAAATAATTTATATATCTCAAATAAAATAGAAATGAAAATATTTTTCAGATTTTGATTCTTTTTTTTTTTTTTTTTTGAAAGGCTGGATTTCGGATTTGAATATAGTTAACTAGTAAATTTACGATCAATCTAAAAGAAACGACTTTTGATGATGATCTAGATTTCATACGGCGTTCAATTTCAAGGATAGTTTCGATGGTAATTTTATTTTATTTTGGTCACGGTGATATAAAATAAAAAAGGTTGGTCAGCCGGGCAGGCAAGGCGGGACGGGATGGGGCAGTAAGAGTGACGTCATAGGGTCCGTTTGGGGGTTTAACATTCTCTGTGGGCCTTGGACGTGTCGTTGTCAGGTCCATGAAGGTAGCCCACTGGCTCCCATTCCATAATATATAAGCCTCGCCGCTTCACCACTTTTTTCTCATTCTCTTTTCCCTTTTCTCTTGTACACATCTATTTCTCTCTCTCTCTCTCTCTCTCTCTCTCTAACAATGAAAGTGCAAGAAAAACTTTGGAGGATGAGAGCCAGACACAAGCTTCTCCAAGGTATATGAATCTCTCTCTCTCTATATATATATATATCTAGATATACTCATTATACATATAAATCATTGCGTATATGTATATCACATCGATGATCTCTGAAGCTCCAATCGTATCTATAATTGTCAATCTTGTATATAAGCTATTTTTGTAGATATCCAATTCAAAGCCAAAGATCATCTTTCTCAACTTAAATATACATATCTGCCTAACTTTTAACTACCCTTTAAATATATTTTTTTTCCTTCTTCTTCAAGTGATTTTATTTTTATTTTTTTTCTTGTCTTGAGAATTTTCCTTTGTTCTAAACCCTTTGATTTTACTGCTAATTTGATTTTAACTACATATTAAGATTAACATATAATCATCATTTGTGCAGGTCAGATTGAGAAGGACTACATGATCAATATCACAATCCAAGGAAGAGAATTTCTCTTTCCGGGGTTTGGATTTGGAAATGGGATTGTTATAATTAATCCCATTTTGGCTGGTACTGGATCATGTTAATTAATCCGGTGCTATCCTACCTGAGCTTGTTACTTTCTCCCACCTTCTTTTTCAACTCGTTCTTGACCCTTTTCTTTCTTCGTTCCAAATCTTCTTGACCTTGTAAGACCTTTTCTTGACCTTGTAAGACCCCACTTCGTGTTTGTTGTCTTTGTTTTCTCCTCGGTCACGAACTCATTGTTAGAGTTCGTTCATGTCGAGTTTTCTTACCGTTTCTCCTTGTTCCCGACCAACTCATCTTCTCCTTCCTTGTCTATCCCTCCTGAGCTATTTGAATTTAGTCTAGAATCAATCAATCTCTACTAAAGAAAACTATCCTAAACCCTAAACTCCAAAATAATATATGTTAAATTCAGTGTCTTTCAAGGCCTCATGCAAAGCTACAAGTAGTGAAGAACTCAACATTGCAACTTAGGTTTATTTTCTCTATTTTGTTTTTATTTTTTATTTTAAATTTTGGGTATTCCCACCTATGTAATATTTCTCGGAGGAAACGGATATGTATATTTGAGAAAAAAAATATATATGTGTGTGTGTGTATGCTAGTTGGTGGTCCTTTGAGCTTAGCTAGGATTGTAAAAGAAAGTACCGAGAGTATTAATGACATAAATATTTTTTTTTAGTTGGAGGAAAAAGAAGAAAAAAGCAGGAAAAAAGAGAAACTGTCTTGCTTATTCTGTTAAGGCAATCAATTTCAATTGTATTATTGTGTGCAGAAATATGCAGTTGCAGAGAGAGAGAGGGCATGATCAGTTTTCGTTGTTTTATATGTTGTTGTTGTTGTGAGTGAGAAAGTTAAAGAGAACATTAAGCTTTTTTTTTTTTTTTCTTTTTTCCCTTCTCAGATCTGTGAAAAAGAAAGAGTTTCCCCTCGTGACTGCTCTTCTGTACCAAATATCCACTGTATTATTGGAGACCTACACGACTACACATGGCTCTTTGCCCTTCACTCTCTCTCTCTCTCTCAAACTTTCTCTCTCTTGATTCTTGAAGACTTTTTTGTACCTAGAAAGTTTTTTCATACAAAAGCTGATTGCCCTTCTTGACAGAAATGGTTTTTTTTCCCTCTCACACATGACCAGAATTCTATAATATTGGCCACATGAAAAAGATGTTACCGATAAGGTTATGTTTAAAACTGTCGTATCTTTATTAAATTTTATCAATTGAATATTATTTTATTTTGACATGATTTTAATTAGATTTAATATCTAAAACATGCACTGTCCATAATAATATTAGACTTGAAAGTTCAAACAGACAATGACTTGCTTGAACAGCGTGAGAGAGAGAGTAGTTAATTTGATTCTCTGAATTTTGTTTTTTCTTTCTCTCACATTCGTATTTTTCTTTGTACAAGACATGCAACCAGGATAAAACCAGAGCAAAGCACAATTTCACAGCCACATAGCATGAGCTTACTTCTTTCTTTTTGTTTTTTGTTTTCCCCCCCCCTTTTTTTTTTTTTTTTTTTTTGGGTTGAGTAATACGCTATTAAGCGTTTACACAATGGTTTCTATCTTCTTTTATATAAGTAGTACTACAACTCATGTTTAAGTAAAGATGATTTGACACAAAAAGTAAGTAGTTGGTCGTAGAATTAGTACTACTGATAATCCATTTTATATGCAGTGATGCTACAAGGTTTTACCTATGACTCGAGACCTTGTGGTTGATCATTTTATCATCCTTGTACTCGTGATGTCATGGATTTCATTTTTGACACATGACTTCAATTATGGTTCATTGTTGAACCAATAATAACATGGTGTATTCTGGTATTATCAATGTTATGAGTTTCATTTCACAAGAATTTTACGATAGGATATTTAAAAAAGAAGACTTTATAAGGTGGATTTTTTATGCCTTTAACGTTAGATCTTTATTAGTTTAATGATGTAATTTGCTCTGATCATAAACTCTTGTTCCGGGAATAGCCCGATCATATTAAAACGGCGAAACCATATTTAGCCGTCTAAACTGAACGTTTTTGCCCGACTTCATCCAACCAGAATACTCTCTCGGAGGACCCAGGATACCCGGCTAGGGCCGGCCATCCCGTATACATTTCCCTGTGCCCAGGTTACATCTTAACCCGGGACAAGCCGACTGCTCTGAGCAATCGGCCCGTCTCATGTCATATAGCACGTGGCCTTATGTATGAGGGGTGTCCTTCAACCCCAAGGGTCACATCGCCATTTTCCACTACCTGCCTTCATCACTTCCTTAACTTCCACCACCTATCCCAGCCGGGACTACCCTTATTGACGCTGATGGCGGCTACCCTAATGTCCTTTAATACCAGACTGTGGACACGTGACGTCAGTCCATTGGACCCATAGCTCCTATACACCAGAAGCCTACTTACTTGCCAAAAGCTCTAGGGAACCGATCCGACCGGATCACTCGAACACCCCAGCCTGCAGGGAAGAGCCTATAACTAGAGGGTTAGCCCTCCATTTCAGGTATGGACATTTTTTCCTTGTCCAAACTCTGCCTTTCTATTTGTTAATCAGATCTTTCACTGACTTAAGCATCAGAGTGCCCATGACAGACACCACACTGGTGTCCCATCACTTCGAGATGTGCCTTTCTTTTGCAGGAGATCGATCGCGGAGTGACTGTGCAAGGCTTATCGGACTAGCTGATAACCCTGGGTGTTGTGCCGGAGACTCTTTGACATCAACAATTAGATTCTATCATTTTTACATATATTTTTATTATGATGTTATTTTCATCGGATCTAATTTTTAAAAAACTTATATTGCCTAATAGAAATATTTTACAGTAAAAAATACCTTTAAATTTGATGCGAGACTTTGTGGTCAATTAGTCACGAAATCACCAGTGCTCATTCACGTCTTTTGTAAAACACATGGAATCAAAATTATGAGTCCATTTCAAATTATAATTATTTTTGAAGGGGGAAAAAAAGGATCGGACGAGTTGAATTCGGGTATCTCACGTGGACCCCATCAGGTAAGTCGCATCATTATGGGAGGTACTAGGGGTTGAATCTCATTGCTCCTACTTTAAGTATCCACAACTACATATAGATGTCCAATAAAGTGACGAGCATAGTACATATATATATACATATATATATATATGATGCTTAATTAAGGAAATCAAATTATAGTAGCTCATGTACATGTTGTGATCACAACGGTCAATTTCCCCTTTGTTGTTAATAAAGGTAGATAAATAAAGTGGTAATTAGTAAGCATAGTAGTAGTACTTTTATTTACTTTATTTGTTTTATTTAAATATATATTGTTTTTGAGGAAACATAGTAGAAGTACTTAATGATGCCTAATTAAGCAAAATCAAAATTAATGTAATAAGCGGTTGATTTGTGAGCACAAGGGTCAAATTTTCCCATCAAAGAAAAGGGACAAGTGCATGATGAGCAACAAAAAGATAAAAGAGAAATGGTGAATTTCCTTTCCTATGAAATAGAAGCACATGGGGGTTGGAAGAAAAACATAAAACACAAAATTGGGGTGGGGGAGGGTGCTCGGGACATCGACCTGAAAACACGGCCAACTTCTCATGCAAAGGAATAGAGATAGTGACCCCTCCCTTTATATTTATATTTATATGTGTGTGTGTGTGTGTGTATACAGAATATATATGTGCATGTGTTTGAATATATGTGATGTGATATTCCTCACAAGTCAAGCTTGAAATCATGATGATTCCAAAGGAAAATTTGTGCCCCTTTCTTTTCTTTTATTTCCTTTTTCAACATGTCATATCTTTGAGCTAGATTCCCAGATGCTACGTAGGGATGTAACTGTCAGCAACATCACCCCAAAAACAAATTAAACCTATGGGTTTAGCTAGTCTCGTATAATTTCAGCCTTAAACAACTCTCTATATATATGTGTGTATGGGTGTATACATATAGATCATGTAGGTTTCCCTAACTTTGGCAGATTATTTAAGCAATAGTGGTGATTTGGTAATTAAGGGTAAAACATTACTTATAATCAATGCATAGGTCAATGTTTAAAGTATAATGGTGTAATTAAGATAACTCTTTCATAGGATCCAAGATCCAACACTGCATACACAACATGGGTTGCCTAAAACTAAAGCTTATGGATACAATCAAAAATCTAATCAGACCTTAGAATAAACTCATTCTGTGTTAACGATACCTTATTCTAAATGGTGAAAAAATAAACTTGTATATTTTAGGGAGTGGCTCCTGTACTACACTCCTTTAATATACTTACTTATAACGTAATTTATGTTATATTAGATCAATTAGATGATTCAAATATGATATTTTTTAGTATTATTTATCTTTTACGTCAATTTTAGTATCATGTATATAAATTAATCCAGTTATTACGACAGTGCATGATATGAGGTGCCGTCTGCGAGAAGTTATCGCATTGTTTTTATCATGAGAAAATAAAACACAAAGGAAATGGCTAACAATAAGTGAGTGAGCGAGTGATGGGAATTAGGCGGAGAGTTGTGTGGAAAACAACACGCGTGACTGGGGATAAAATTCAAGAGGGGTGTGAGTGACAGAGTGAGTGAAAGGGAAGGGAAGGGCATATTTGGCAAAGGAAACAGTGAAAAAGGCAAAATTCTAAGATCCACGCAATTTTGGTACTAATTATTCGCAAGGAGGGTCAGACTATGTAGCCCAAAAACAATGATGATGTCCACAAGTGGGCATTGAAAAGCCAAATTCCTTTTTCTCCCATCTCATTCCCAATCCGTTTCCCTTCTCTTTCTCTCTCCTCTCTCCTCTCTCCTCTCTCTCTCTCCTCCCTCTCTCTCCTTTCTCTTCCCATTGTGTTAGGTGTCACCGAACATTTTGGCCCACCCTTCACTTTCGACACTTCCCTACCCCCCCCCCCCCCCCCCATCTCTAACCTTTCTTCTTCTTCTTCTTCTTCATATTATCATCTTGCACAGCTCCACCGTACCCTTGTATAATTGTTTATATGTATGTATTTTTGTATGTAAAGTAAGTAAGGTTATTAATAGAACATTAGTTTTGAATTATCAAACATCAACGTTATGCTATACAAATTTAATAAAACTTTAATATAAAAATATAACAATTCAAACTACATACGGTTATTAATGAATTTTCTTTTTAGAGATTTTATTAGAAGGCATCTTATTTTATAATATTGGTAGAAACTGTTTTTAAATGTTAAATTAAATTATAACACTATGAGTTTGATAAATCAAGAATGTTCGTTAAAAATCTTATGAACAAATATTATTTCTTTTACAAAGTGCGCATCACTCCATCCTCATCAAATGATTCTACGCACTTTATATTAAATATTAGGTTGGTAGAAACTAAAGTTTTACATTAAGACTCACAAAAGAGTCATTGGATACTTGAATTTTTAATCACAGATCGATCCTGATTATCTTTAACCGTTGGATCACCGTACTAGGTCGCGCTGATAAAGATGGATTTGATTGCTATATGCATAATATGATATTGGGATTTCAAAATTTGGTAATTATTAATCATTATTCCTTTGACGTGCTTTAAAAAGGAGCCTGAGTTTTTTTTATATTTGCATAAAAAAAAACGCTTAGATTATGACGTAAAGTTCTGATTAAGCTAGTTTTTAGTGTTTTGGTGTCTTCTCAAACCTTATTTGGGGTCAAGCTATTTATCTCAAATTATGCCTTCGAAAGTATTAGAAAAATAAAAAGAAAATACATGTCTAGTTATCCCTAATCCAATTTTAAAACCAAAAACGAAAAAAAAAAAATCTAAAAGATCAAAAACAAAAAAACAAAGCAAAGAAACATTTTGGAGAACACAAGCCTAGCCACAACCGTCTGCTGTGTAGTATGTACGCAAAGTGGGCTTGAATAATGGGCTCCATTTTTTCTCTCCATTGGGCCTACTAACAGTCCATGAGAATTAACATGACTCAAATAGTGATGGGCCTTGTTAATGCCCAACAAACTATCTCAAATTGAGATTCTTCTCCATTCTTTTTTAAACCTCAATTCGTGTGTGTGTGTGTGTACATAAATGTGTATATTCTTTGGTGAAATCACAGTTTTGCTCCTTTCACATTCTTCACGTTCCAATGTTAGTTGTGCCCACCAGTAAGATTGACGTGGCCTAAACCATATTAGATCCTGTTTTGGCTTACATCTTTTTCTCTGATTATCTTTTTTAATCCCAAAAAGAATCTTAGGAACCTTGACAGTGTCAATGACACTCTCTATCAGGCAATAGAAATAAAATGTCACAATCTCCTCCTCATTCTATCCCCTCATTATGTCAAAGGTACATGAACTGTAAAACAACTAAAATATTACCCATTTTTTTCTTTTTTTCTTTTTTTTCCTTTTTACCGTCCACATTCATAACATTTATTTACTTTATCGCATATTATCCTGGATTTTCAGATCAAATAGTGACTGATGATGTGAAACCAATATAATTAAATAAAAATAACGTATATCGCGATAACTAATTAATATTATTATCAGTGACATCGTGGGCACACAGTTCAATTGACAGGATGGTAGTGCTTCCTTTTGACTTGGAAAAAAAAGAGGGAGGGGGGGGAAGATAAGCTGAATTATCATAAAACGAACGGGGCACTTGAAAAAGAGAGAAAAAAGAGAGGGAGGTTCCAATGTCATTGTCATGGTTTTAAGAACAGGTCCCTATAGTAGGAAAATAACAAAGAAAGAAGAAAACTATATTTGTGTACCAAGTTTAAGTGCAGAAACCCCACACAGCAATGCATATCCCAAGATCTACGTAATGCATGAATAATTTTATTCCCTAGCCCCTACCCTTTTCGCAATTCTAATATATATATATATATATATATACGTGTATATGTATATGTATATGTATATATCTATAAGTATAGAGAATATCAAGTACTATTAATAATTTATTTAGTAAATAGTATTGGCTTTTGGTCATTGTGGTTGGTCACATTTATTATTTTAACCAAAGTTTAGTGTATTAATGAATGCAATTATAAAATCACACTACTACTAGTAATAACGATAATGAAACTTTAGAAAACCTTCACAACTGTTGACCACCGGGTGACGATACTCCTAGAAATTCATAAGGCGTTTATATTAATTTTATATAGTTTGATCGTGTAGTTTCTTTTTTATATTCCCCAATATACATGCATGTTAATATGTGTGTGTGTGTGAGTGTGAGTGTGTTTATATCGGGTGACGACACACACACATATACTTGTTCCGGTCTTTGAGAATATAATATGTGCGTCAAGTGATCATAAGTTACTTGGTCATATTTTATGTGTTTAGGCAGAAATCATTAATAGGAATAATTTACTTTATGTTTCAAAAATAAGCAAAGATTTATGTATCAATCGTGCTATTGACGTAAACAATAGAATATTCCCTATAATTTTAATGAATATTGTTTATGATCATCCTATACACAAATATATACATATGTAATTTATGTCTATATAAATAAGTGCACATATATATAAGCCTTCCCAACTACAGATAAGTTTTCCTTTCTTTTCCATGGCAATTACATATATATATATATAATTATATATATATTAAGTTTAAAATAAAGAGATAATTTAAACTCTATATATATCTTATAATAGAATAACACATATATAGAATAAGCACTTGTTTGGAACAAAAGTTTGGATATAAGTTCTCCAACATTTAAATTTCATTTTAAACTTATGTTCCAAATGCAAACTAAGAGTAACAGTTATACTAAACTATACAAGCTATCACTTTCACGACTGGTAAAAATAAATATCAATTAATTAAGGCAAAATCAGAAGTAAATGCCAGACTCTTTATATTTGTGTTTTAATATTTACGCACTAATTCATATGCATTAAAACCATTCTATTTTCCTTTCTTTTTTCATTTATTCATGCATTAATTTTTTACTTGAAAGGCCTTCTATTTTGCCATTAATTTTCAGGTGGGATATCCACATCACTATCTCATTGTCGACTCCAAAATGAACTTTTATTTTTTGAAAAAAAAAAAAGGAAAAATAAAAATCATGATAAATCATAAATGTGGGGAATATTAAATAATAAATTTGGGGGGTATAAAATAAATTAATGAAGTATGTACAAGGAATCATTGGACCGCAGAAAATGAAACTCAACTGCCAACAGAAACCAAGGCAAGCGCTTTTGCTTATGAAACTCATTCGTTTAAATCACTCTCATCCTTTGGGACAATGGCCCATTTTACAAGTCCACCCCATTAACAATAACAATAACAACAACAAAAACAACAATAGTAATAATAATTTTTATATATTGTTTGGATATAATTAATTGATCATGTAGTAGGTGAGCTAACGATATTTATTAACGTGGATGTAACTTTTAAATACTAATTGATACGATAATTATTAAACGTCTATAATTTAGTTAATAAGTTAGGATAAAGTTGTTCTGTTAGGACTAATTTAACAAGTGAAAAAAAAAATTAAACAGGAGTTCTCGTATTCAAAATTTGAAAATTGGTAAGTTAGAACTCCCTTATATTATTCATTAGTAACACGACAGTAATAACAAAATTGGTGTAATAGATTCCTAATTTCTTTTTTTTTTTTTTTTTGGTAGTAATAGAGATTTCATAACATGTATTTATGGGGCTTCAAAGAGTAGTGATATGAATTCTATTTAGAGGAAATTGAAGGTATGTCTCTTATAATTCACTTTTTTATTTAATTGTAATCAATTGTATTTTTAAGAAAATAATTAAAATAAATAATTAGATTTTAATATATTAAAGTAAATAACAAATTTATTAAATAAATAACATATTTACAAATTATTTATTTACTGAATTTATTATTTATTATTATCTACTTTAAACATTTTAAAAATACGCTTTTTACTTGAATTTTTTTTAGTTACTATTTACTTCTCTCTCTTTTCATTTAAAAATTTTGCCACTTTCAAAAATGATGTAAAGAAGAAGAGAGGGGCAAAATCGTGTGGCACTGAAGAGTACATATCTTTATGCCCTTCTGATGGGAACATTTCTATAGAATATTTTCTTTTTGTTAATACGTTGGTTTTTTTAGTCATATTAAAGTAAATAACATCGATGAGCATGTTATATTACATATAGGGTTGTTGGCATATCATAGCATACTTTCGTGGGATCATGAGTCTTTAGTCCAATACTTTTTTTGTGATGGTCGATCATTTTCTTGCTTATACATACATACATACATACATATATATATATATAGATATATAGATTCATTCAAAAAGGGTCGGTGCACTACAAAGGCGAGTTAGTAGTACCATCACTGATGTTTTTATTAAACAAAATAAGATTGTAATATGTAATCACCAAGAGTCAAGAGGTGTGTTAATTCCTAGTGGACAAGGTCTTTTTCCTAATTCACCATTTCATATCCATCGACCACAGTTTAATTCGTGGATGCGAAATGTCTCCCACTCTCTGCCACATATCCCTTGGGCGTTACAAAAGAACTATTGATTATATGCTGATAAAAATATTTGTTGAAAGTCTTAAAATTGGACCTTGTCTTTAAATGAGGAATATATAAAGTGCTAACAATAAAAATACATAATGCCCCCGGATTTTTGAAAATTCCCTTTTAGCCTTTCTTAATTTAAAAAAAAAAAAAATCCACATCGTTCTTTATAATTTCCCCCCAACAATTAAATTATTTTAAATAATTTTCTCCTGCATTTGTCTCCCTAAAATTTTTTAATAATTCCATTTACATACTTTAAAAAAACTTTCAAGTTTATCCGATGTTTTGATTTTTAAGTACTCATATTTGAGATTTAATATCTTAAATAAATAAATAAATAAATAAACAATCAACTATATCACTAACTATATTAAACTCTATTTCAAAAACTTACTTCATTTAGGGGAAAAAAAAGTTTTGACTCTGTCATTGCAAAAAAACTTTGGTCTCAGCTGATTAAATACCAGCTAGGAACAAGTATTTACATTTAAACTCTTCAAAAAGTATAACTTAATTAACACTCGAATCTATTACATACCAACTTTGATAATCTACTATCATTAGACGACCCCACTGGGTGGTGAGTGGAAAACGAATTGTAACATCATATATATATATATATATATATAATCTGCGATATCTCATACAATTATTTAGTATTCTACTCTATATTGGCTGATAGGCAATGGCATCTCAAAGGAGAAACACAAGTTTCTTTCTCTCTCCCTCTCTCTTTAATTATTATTATTATTTTTAAATGAACACAAGTTTCTTTTTCTGATGTCGATGAGTTTAGGTACTACGTACCATCCCGAAAAAAACACTTTCAATTTGACTGAACGTTGAAGACCAATTATGGGCATGTAGAGCTCTAGCTTTATTTTCCCCTCCAATTATTGTTTTGCCTCCCTTAATAATAAAAATGTACACATCTCTGTCTATCTAATGTATTATTGATGGGACCAAAACCATTTGCTAACTTGGAAAAAAATATCGATTAATGTTGGGACTTTGGACAGGGACCGCAGAGTCCAGAGCAAGGACAGCTTCATGAGTCATCACCTAAGAATATTTTAAAAATTAAATTAAAAGAAAAAAATTTAATATTATTCACGTAACAACTTTCCACACATTTATTCATTAAAAAAATGAAAAATTCTACACATTTTTCCTTTCCTTTTTTCTTATTTAATTCTTTTCACGTTTTCAACGAAGAACATGGGGAAGTAAAAAATATAGACAAAGAATTAAAAAGATGGTAGTACTATCAACTACGAGTAAATTCCATGTTGGATTTGACTATGAAATTAGAATATATGTGTCAAAAGTGATGAGTTGGAAAAGAAAAGGAGAGAACGTTGTATATATCTTTGATTTTGATTTTGATTTTGATCTTGATTTTGATTTTTTTTTTCCCAATTAAGTAAATGGTGGTTTTTGACTTTTTTGCCGTTGGAATAAGTGCAAGACTGTGGACTTGCATGAGAATGCAAACTTCCTTTGCTTCTTTGGAGGTCACCAAACAAGTTTATTATATTTCCCTAAGTATTATTTAGGTTTATTTGATGAATGAGTTTGAATTTAAAATTTTAATTTTTAATAATAATTTTTGTTGATTTTTCAAAAAAGACATAAAACTTTTTTAGAAAAAGGAAAAAATTTTTTTTAAAAAAGACAAAAACTGATATGAAAATTTTGGTTTAAAATGGTTTTCCAAACAGTCTCCTTTTTAAAAACCTTTTATTTAGTATGATTTAGATTTTTTTTTATAATAATCATAATATTATTGTGATAATTTATTTATTATTATTGGTATTTTTTTATAATTAGTTTTTAAAGTTTAAATATGTGATGAAATTATTTTTTTTTTTTATGATAATTACTATATCATTATGATACCTTTTTTTTTTAATGATAATTACTATATCATCATATATATATATATATATATTTTAGGTTTAAAGTGTTTCATATTTTTTTTACAATACCTATTTTTTTATATGATCATTGTGAATTTATTTTAATGATCAATTATTTATTATAATGAATATTTTTCATGTATCATACAATTAATTCTTTTTTCTTTGTAAGGAAACAAGTAAAATGCTCTTTTTTTTTTTTTTCCTTTTTATAAAAGATTTGTTTAGTTTTAAATTTTTTAAAGATTTTTTCTTTCCTTTTTAATCAATTCTTTATTTGTTTAGTTTTCAATTCTTGATAAAGGGTAATATAGTCTTTATAAGTATCAATTTAAATATTCGTGTAAATAAAAAAAATTGACATATTTTAAATCAAAGTCTTTAATTTAGACATTTATATAAATAATCCATTACAAATAGAACGTTTAGAAAAACCCATATACATAATCTCATTTTTCTCTCAAATCTTTTTTTTTTTTTTTTTAACAATATATGAAACATGTGGTTTCTACTTGTTAAAGACAACTGCAAACATTTACATGCTTCAAATTGAAAGTTCTTAATCAAATTCGTTTCATTCTCACCCGCTCAGGTAATCTCAATATAGATCATTTTCTATCAAAATGACTTTTTCTAGAGACCAATTTTGATTTTTTTTTTCTATCTGCTCCGAAAAATCAAAAGAATATATCTTATTTATCCTAAGTTCACATATATTTTGTTTGCATTGTGTTTTTTTTTCCCCACTATATCGTCGATTTCAGCAATTAAGAGGGTGTTTGGTGAATAAGTTGAGTTAAAAATTTTAAATTTGAATAATATTAACTTTTAAAAAAATAATTATAAATTTTATTGATTTTTTAAAAAAATGATAAAAATTAAAATAAAAAAATATAGTTCAATTTAAGTGAAAATACAATACCAAACATCCTGAAACTTCAAAAAGACAAGTAGAAATGCTCTATATACATACATATATTATTTGTGTGAGATGAGAACCAGGCTTTATTAAACCAAACAAGGAACTTAATGATCATACTTTATGCCTAGTCAATGTATCTTTACGAGCACAACTTTCCGACCGCAAAGACAATTTTGACACTTAAGAGGATATGCTGGGAAAATGGGTCAATGTTTTTTTTTTTTTTAAATTATTATTATTTTGAAGACATATTAACGAGATGGGAGGTAGAGTTGGTATACCTAGAAGTTCGTGTACTAGAAAGAAAGAAAGCAAAAAAAGCATCGTTCAACTTTTTGATTTTCTACGTGGGATGTCGTGCTACTCTAGGACTCACCCAAATCAAGAATTGTATGGAATGAAAAAAAAAGAGAGAAAATTTCAGGAACCACGACTCGACCTAACTATATAGCAAAGTTTCTCCTTTGACTACGACTGATCTGACCTGCTGCTACAGCTTGTACACTCTGTCTGGGAATTGGAGTAGCTATGAAGAATTTCTCTTTTTTTTGTTTTTCTTTGTTTTGGGTAAATACGGAGAAGGTGAGATGTTAATATCACTAAACTATGTTTTAATGTTTCAATATACAAAGAGGAGAAAATTTGATAGATTGAAAAAATAGAAGAGAATTTTGTAGTTACACGCGTAAGATCACGTTTTTCATTTTTAATTTTATTAGAAGACATAAAATTTTATGCTCCAGTTTTAATGTAGTGTAAAATTTGTTTGGATACTTTAGCATTGTAACAATTTTATTTAAATAGTATAATCCTTTTTCTTTTTCTTTTTTTTTTTTTTTCTATTTTCAGAATATATTTATTTTATTTAAATACAATATCAGATATATTAGGATATCTGAACACACCATATATATCTTAACTCTAAATTTTCAAAATAAAGAAGAGAATTTTATGCGGAAGAATATTGAATCATTAGATTTTTATTAGAGTTTTTTTTTTTAATTTTTGTATTAGAGTATTTTTTTTTTCCTTTTTTTTTTTTTAAATAAAGTTGATAGGATTTTACTATAATATGTCAATTTTAGAATTGTGTACCATGATTAGGTTTTCTCTTATATCTAGAGAACATAATTCTTCAAACGAGATCATATTTAGAAACTTTTTAAGTGAAAAGAAAAGATAACTGATATCATAATAAAATTAAACATTTCAATCAAGTTGGTATCTAAAATCTTAATACATCTTGTATTAGAACCCAAATTCAATTTATTGAAATAAAACAATTTCAAAAGTTTTAAAAAAACATAACCAAGATATCATAATCTCAACTGAAAATCCACCTACACTAAAAGTCACATAATTAGCAGAAATTGATGCTAGAAGATTTAAGATTAAATTATATATTTAAAAGTCAGTTTTTATAATAAATCTCATTAAAAACTATATTAATAAAAATTTAATGAGAAAAACCTCATCATATCACGAAAATATATTAATATTAAAATGTGAGTTCGCCGAAGTTTAGAAAGAATGAAGAGGAGAGATGAACAAACAGAACTCTAAGAACAAGCCCACAAAATTGAATCCCGTCGATTAATGGGAGAAATCAATAAATCCCTTATATTCAAGTTTAAATAACTTCATCATAAAAAATAATCATTAACAAATAAAAAAAAAAAAAAATCCATCAGTCCTCTTTAGCTTTCTCTCGTTCTTCATCATCTGCATTCGTCATCCCTCACGTTCTCTCGACCTTTTTACACACCACTCTTCTGACCAAACAGCGCTTTTTAATGAAAATGTGATAACCAACAATATCAATATTATTATTTTTGTTTGTTTTTTTTTTTTGGAAGAAGAACTGGGATTTCCAAATTGTAGGAATAATTAATGCGGGCGGATGAGGAAGAGATAGGTGAGAGAGTAGTCAGAAAATTTGCTTGCTTGGAGATGAAGCATGAAATAGAATAGAATATGTTGGGAGAGAGAGAGAGAGAGAACAGAAAGGAGTTTAATAAAGGAGGTTTAAGTGAGGAAAAAAGCGAAGAAATTATATAGTCACTGCTGAATGAAAGTCAACGTTCTTGTGAGACAGCAATCCCTCTACTTTTAATTGCTAAGTTGTACTTCACCCAAAAGTCGCCCCCCATTCCTCTCACTTCTAATTTTGTTATCCCTCTACCCCGAAAAATAAAAAACTAAAACTAAAAAAAAAAAAACCTTTTAATTTGATATTTTTAATATCATCCCCACACATAGGTTCTCTCTCTCTCTCTCTCTCTCTCGCGCATAAATATCCATTTATCAACCCTTCTCCAGCTCCAACCTTCTCAAGCTTAACAAGTTCTCTTCTTTCTACAAGCTTTCTCATCTCTCTCTCTCCCACTAAACACACCCACATATATATCACAACCTCTATAAACATATCATCTTCTATCCTATATATATGTGTACCCCTTCTAAGTACTATATATAACAAGCCCTTTCTATATAGCTACAAATTTTCTCTTCATTCTTCTTCTTTTTTGTTCATCTAGAACATATTCTAGTTACACTATATATATATATATATATATATAAAGAGATGGTGGTTCCAAGTGCAAACCCAATAACTTGCAGTGAGAAGATCAATGATGCGATTGAGCTGCCGACCATTGACATGTCGGCGATGGAGAGGTCAGAAGTGTGTCGGCTGATCGTGAAGGCTTGTGAGGAGTTCGGATTCTTTAAGGTCATAAACCACGGTGTCCCAAACCAGATTATAGAGAGAATGGAGGAGGAGAGTTTGAGCTTCTTCGCAAAGCCAATGGCCGAGAAACAACTCGCTGGGCCTGCAAATCCTTTCGGCTATGGCTGCAAAACCATTGGCTTTAACGGTGACATGGGAGACGTTGAGTATATTCTTCTCAATGCCAACCCTCTCTCCATCTCTCACCACTCCAAAACCATCTCCTCCCATAACCCCACAAGTTTCAGGTATTCTATACCATTCTCTCTCTCTCTCTCTCTCTCTAAACACACACACACACACACACACACACACACACATCTGTTTTTGTGTTGGAAGATATTTTTATATATGAAGTGGCTAGTACTCATTATTTTCATGTGTACGTTTTAATGTACGTGTATACATGTTGGCCTCTAGGTTTAAGATAGTTTTTGTAACTTCCTTCTAGACATTAAAGGTGGTTAAATTTGGTGCATGCAAAAATAGTAATAGTTTAATAGCAACAAATAATAATTCCGTAGGGATAATTAATGGGAAACTTTCTGATAAATCGAGGCCATATTAAATTTGTATTGGATCTGTCTCATGGCCATGTTGGTGTTTTCTTCTCATTATTTTTGATCTTATTGGACAATCTCACAAGTTTTTGTTTGACCACTGCATATATCCTTATATGTGCAACGTCGAAAGAACTAAGAAATTAACATGGGGCGTTGAGACATTTATTGCACACACATATATAACTGTTAGTACTATATGTATATGTATGTGTGTGCAATATATATATATATATGGATGTATCGGAAAGATTATTGTTATTATTTATGATTATTGTATCTGTTCAACTTCAATCACATGATATCCGGTTGTGGATTACCTGTTGTTTTCATAATTATTAAAATCCAATAATAATATAACTAAGAAGAAGTCAGGTAGGGCTTGGAAGTAGTACAACGTACTGTCACATAAACAGATTGAGAATCTGAATGGACAAGTCAGAGTTACATCAACGAAGTCCAATCAAATCACAACGTAATAATTCAACCAAAAGAAGAAACCACATAATTTCACAATTATAAGGTTTTGAAAGAACAGAACACCATAGATAACTTACTACTCACCCCCTCTCTCTTTCTCTCTCTTATCATTTGTGATCTCTCTTCTCACTTGGTGGGTATAATCAGCTTAGTTACTACTTTGCATCTATACATTGCTTTACTTGTGTTCTAAAGCACACAATATAAAAAAAGTGTTATAAAGTAAAAAGTATTTTTTGTTTTAAATAAATTTATGAACAGCATGTATATATATATTTGTTTGTGAAAAAAAAAAAAAGGAGAATAATAAAAAAGGAAAAAAGAAAGGGGTGGTGACTGGTGAGTGTGACAGGTGTGCAGCGAGTGAGTACATAGAAGCAGTGAAAGGATTGGGAAGTGAGATATTGGAGATGATGGGAGAAGGGCTTTGGATGTCAGACAGAAAGGTGTTCAGCAATCTCATCAACCACTCTGACAGCGACTCCCTCTTCAGGCTTAATCACTATCCAAACCCCAACTCTTCTCACCTGACTCCTTCTTCATCTTCTGCTTTGGATCATCCTCCTCATCTCTGCAACAAAATTGGCTTTGGAGAGCATTCTGACCCTCAGATCTTGACCCTCCTCCGATCCAACGACGTTCCTGGCCTCCAGATTTCTCTCCGCGATAAGATGTGGGTCCCCGTCCCCCCCGACCCCACTGCCTTTTGGGTTAATGTTGGTGACCTCTTACAGGTACCCCCCCTCCCACCCTCCTCCTCCTCCTATTCCCCCCTGCTTTTTACTATTTACTTATCCCCCCTTTTTTTCCCCCTCAATTTAATTAAGAAATTGAAAAAGAATTTCACTTTTATATTTCACTTTATGTCTCTAATCCAATCCGACAATATAACATCCATAATTTATGTTACATATAGAGAAAGACTAACATGAATGTTAGAAAAGTTATATTTATTGGACCGATTGATCTGATTGAAGGCTAATCTTATATTTGTTTTTGTAACAATATCTATATATATATATATTTCTTTATCTGTTGTGTCATTGTACTAATAATCATAGCAAATCCAAAAAAAAAAAAAAAAAAGAAGAAGAAGAAGAAGAAAGGAGAAAAAGTGAGTAGGATAAGGGGGGCTGAAAGTCGAATTGACTGAAGAAATCTTTGGCTGTGCTTGAAAAGAAGTCAGGGGGACCTGGGGAGGGTGTGGTCAGACTCAGATCTCAGTAGTCACTGCTCCCCCCGCCCCCTCCCAAAAAAAAAAAAAACTGATTACTTTTGCAGCTTTTTTATTTTATTTTTTCAATTCAATTTGCTCGATGGATAAGCCAGATGGACCCCACTTCTGTGATTTCAATTCTCCCTATCCAAACCAATAGCAACAGCCCAACAGGAATAGGATCCCCTCTATTTTGTTTGTTGGGAACTGGTCATGACCAACTCTTAACTATCCTTTCTCTAACCCAACTTGGACTTCGGTTTTTAAAAAAAAAAAAAAATTTCTTTTGGTTGTCATTTTTGTTTGCAAGCTACTCCAATGAAATCAGAAATATTACAGCTAAATGATATGAGGATTCAAAATAATCTGGTTAAAATTTTTCATATACGGAAAAAAAATCAAGAGTCAATAAGCTTGTTCAAAGTGTGTCATGTGTGTGTGTGTGTGTGATGATATATGAGTTAACTCATGTGGTATAAATTATTGCAATTTGACTATTTATAGGCAATGACGAATGGGAGATTTGTGAGCGTGAGGCATAGAGTAACAAACTCATACAATATCAACACCAACAAGTCGAGAATGTCGATGGCATACTTTGCGGCTCCTCCTCTCAGCGCTTGGATTAGGGCTCCTGCTGAAGTGGTTACTCAAGATCAGCCTTGTTTCTACAGACCCTTCACTTGGGCCGAGTATAAGAGGATCACCTACTCTCTTCGCCTCGCCGACAGCCGTCTCAACCTCTTCAAGATCTCCAAAGACTCCGATTATCATGATCATGATCATCACCTCAAGAAATAGTACGTCTCGGGAGGTTTGCGGAGCCATGTAGGGATGCTCTATCATAGTTTTTCTTGTTTTGGTTCTTTTGCTCTTCGTTTTGTATGGTACTTTAGAGGAGCTACACAAGTGCTGGGGTCTGTTTTGTATGGTTTTGTTGTACTCTCAATCTCTTCCCTTCTCTTCTTTTTTTTCTTCTTCTTCTTATCTTCTATTTTTTTTTTTTTAGATGAAAAAAAAAAAAAAAAATCAAGTCAGTGGACTTTTTTGTATGTGGAGATGGGAAAAGATGCTTCTACTAGTTGTTTAATGGAAAGAGCTTTTTTGTTTTTCTCTTCTGTTCTGCTACAATCTGAGAGTCATTGCGTTTAAGCACTTGTAATGATCTGACAAAATTTACTGAATCAAATGAGTTGCCGCATGACATTAAAAGCCTAAGAAGAACACAAATTCTAGAATCCAAAATTATGTACCTTGTAACAAAAGCAAAAGGTGGAAAACACGATTTTATAGAATGTTTTACACGGTTGTTACATAAAAGAAGTGGCTCTTCTCCCATTGGATGGAAATTCCATCCGTATGATACGAACCCCAAGGGGGAAGAAAAATATAAATACAATAACAATTTCAATAGTCCGTACAAATGGGTTAGGAGGCTTCGCTAAAACATAGCCTTCTTTTTAGTGAGAATTGTTTTTCACTTTAGTATCAACAATTCTGAAATACACATTTTACATTTCATGTTGGCAGCTATGCCAACTTAATCCTAGAAAGCATGAATGTCCTTTTCATGTTCTTGAAAGAATCACCCAAAATCCATGTTCCTTGATCTCAGAGTTGAGGGTGCTCTTCTACAACTTTATTCTTTTTCCTGTTATGACCTGTGATCATTAGACCAGAATCTGAGATCTCGAAGAGAAGCGTGAACACTTCCTTCGCCCTGGTTTGTTAAGTGCACAGACACAAGTCTCGAGCAGCTCGTAGTCCTCCTCCCAAAGCAACAACGATGCCTTCTCCGGGTTCTCTAGAAGCATCTTTGAGGCAAGAAAACCAGCAATCGTCCATGTTTGGTTAAGCCGGGATTGCTTGCCTATAAATCTCCCGCTTCTTGTGTCGTAATATTCAGGCCACTGATCCACAGCAAGCCTCTTCTCCGCCAAATCAACCGCCTTTTGCGCCAATTCTCGCCTCCCCATCTTGATGCAAGCCAACGTAAACTACAATGGAGAAATTGGATAGTTTCAATGGGCAACCCAATCAGTTGCCATGGGTTTCATATCAGGTAACATCTATCCAAAGGCACATCCAAAAACCAAACAAAATAGATGGGCAACGGAAACTTAAAGGAAAAGGGCGTTACCTGCCACAAGAGTGTAGGCCAGGACCCACCATTGTGGTATGACCACGGTCTGCAAGCAAAGGAGAGAGTCTCACCATTAGTTCAAATATTTATCCAAACAAATAAAAACAAATATTTATCCAGGTAAGAGCCGTGATGTTATTAAGACAAGAAAAATAGGCTTGGAGAGGCTCACGTATTCTTTGGGTCAGCGCCAGTAATTATACGCCATTCTTCAAACTCCAAAGCAGGGTAGCAAATCTTTAGAGGCATCTGCCCCACAAGATCATCCCATTTGGCCTCGATCAAATTCAAGATTCCCTCATTCTGTTTCTGGGTCCCTAGGGACGAAACAATAGCCCAAAGATTTCCCAGCGTGAAGAATCTGAAGTCCATATGAGCAGGCTGAAGATTTCCAATAAGATAGCCACCTTCCTCCGGAATCCAATCAACCAGCCATGAAGGTATCTGATCGGGGTAGATATTGAACTTGTTGACAGCATCCATAGAATACTCCTCCGTCTTGTAACGATAAATCTCATTGATCTTCTTCATATCCACCCAATAGTACTCTCGGATGTGAAATGAAAGTGCGCTAAGGCGATTATTGATAGCCGCGACCAGATTTTTGGTACTATCATTCACAATGAGCATCTCACGTGAGCAACGAAGAGCCGCATAGAATAATGCCTGAAAAACATCCAGTTATGTTAGAGACGATACCTAGTTACTGGAGAGATAAAGTGGAGAGATTTATTGTTTCAACTTACTTGAATTTCAAGCGGGTGTCCATGGATCCCCATTCGTCTATCGATCATGCAGGATCCATCAGTGACCAAGAGAGTAGGAAACATGTCAAAGCCATCACTCAAACACAGGTTAAGGATCAGCCTTATGCCTGTCTGGACATCCACCCTCTCTTGCAATGCATAGTCCCCTGTGATCTTTCCATATGCCCTCAACATGATGATCCACCACAACCCTGTACATGAGGATGAAAAAACTAATTCAGCTTCTCTACTGCTATATCATCTTTTAACATATATGCATACACATATACACATATATGTATACATGTAGATGCGTATATTATGAGGGATCTGTTTGACCATGTTAGTATTTTGTTATTATTATTATTATTATTTTAACGGACAACCTTGCAAGTTTTTATTTTTTATTTTTTGAAGACCAGTGTGCAGTGGTAACTTGTTGCAAGGTTGAAAAATGAAAAGTACGAAATAAATTAACATGGTGGTTGCAACTTTATAAATGTGTGTGATCGTGCATGAGGTAAAATTTAGTGGACATGAAAATTTGGAATGTACATCAACAACGGTTAAGAATAACTAAAACGAAATGATTAAAAAGTTTAAGATTTACCAGAATCAACAGGTGCAACACGGCCAATGGCCGATTCACCAAAGTCGGGATCTAGAATTTCCTCAGACCCTCCATCACTTCCATCAAGGGGCACAGTTCTAACTTTGAAGCTTGCTGGCATCAGTCCTTGCCCAGGGCTATGACAGTCCACAGTTTTCTCCCAACTCTAACAAATGACAAGCCACTTAATACATGAAAGGCATAACAATCGCAAGGCTAATACTACTGTTTCATACATCTATGTCTAACTTGAAATGAAAACCAACATTAAAGTAAAGTAGTCAACGAAATCACGAAGGAACATTGAGATACCTGTAATTGCAAAGTGTGAATCAGAAAATTCTTGACAATCTCCGGTTCTCCATTCAGCAAGAAAGCAAGTGCCGATGGCACGAAATCACGAATGAACACCTGATCGTAATTGAGAGGCTGCTTGTCTGCCGGATCATTTGCAGCGACAGTTCCCACGGGATTCCCACAATACGTAACAACGGAATCCCACAGCAACTTCCACGCCTCCTTTTCAACCTCCGACACCTCTCTATCAACCTTAGTCTCGTTCAAACTCTTGGAACTATCTATATTCACATTCGGATCGAGAACTTCCTGCATTCTAGAAGCCTCTTCTTCCTTGACCACATCACTCGGGCCCACCTCAATCCTCTCAATCACCAAAGGCTTAACATTCAAGCCTCCTTGAACATAAATCCTCTCGAAGCTCTTCTCATTAACATGAGCTTCCACCGAAGTCGAATGGTTCCGAAAATCCGATGCAACATTTCTGACTACTAAATCACCCCTCCTACTCCTACTACTCCTACCACCACAACTGTCACCCCCATCCCCAATGCTATTCCTCCTAAAAACCCTAGATTTCACCCAATTCGAACCGGAAGCCCTAAAATCCTTCCGGTTCCGATCTGTCAACTGCATGTACCCTACAATTTGGGAATTACAGACACCAAATCGGCCCTCGCCACCGAAGGCCGATTCAGATTGCGATCTCGACGAATGTTCAATGCTCGTTTTCGGAGGCGAAAATCCGAAAAGCGAACAACTTTTGCAACCATCTACTAAAATCCTACGACAGGGTTTCATCGTGGAAATTCCAACACAACTGCTGGTATTCATTCTCAGTGTATCAAGACAATCACACTATCAAGAAGAATCTTTTTGTTCTTTTGATGAAATTGATATACAAAGGCTCTGTTAATCTCGGAAAAATTAGAAAAACAGAGTATATATATATATGACTATGTATATATATATATATATTATGATTGTAAAAAGACGATATATGTATATAGAAACCAAGGCAGATTATAGATATAATAATATATATAAAATTGTATATGAATTTGAAGAAAAAGAATTTACTTACAGATGTTTGTGAGCAGAAAGGAGTTTGAATGATGAACAGTGTTTGAGATTGAAGAATGAATGCGGAGAAGAGAAGCTTTGGGGATTTTATAGAAACGGGGAAATGGGAAAGTTCAATGAATGAGGGAGGCTAAAAAAATATTTATTGAAATTTAGAATAATATGTTAGGTTTACGGTTCTATCCCTGCACGTGCAATGTGTTTCAATATCTATGGTGGTGGATTTACGTAAATAGCCCTACATATGTAGGGTATTTGAGATGGTATGAGGGAACAAATGCGGTAGTTTGAATGAAAAGAGAGGGGTATAATGGCCATAATACGTGGCATTTGGAAGTGGATAAGATTTGTCGGTGGGGGACCAGCACTTTTGCCGCGTCTTAAAAAGTGTGCGGAAAATCTTTTAAAGTCCCAAGTTTTCCTCTGTCTTTTTCCTTTTTCTTTTTCTTTTTCTTTTTCATTTTTTGCTTTTGTTTTATTATTTTATTAAAGAAGCTATAAATTTGGAAAGAAAAATTATTTAAAATTAAAAAACAGTTGCTGTCAGTTTTTCGCATGATACACGTGGTAATTTTCAATTGGATTCAGTGAGATTCCTACAGTTGGGATATTTTTATTGAATGACATAAACGTTTGAAAAATCGCTCGTCTTGTGGTGATATTTTTTCCACTTTCAAGAGAAAAAAAAAAAAGAGGAAGATATTCCGATTTTTATTTGAAAATGATATTTCTAAAGAGGAAAAAAAGAAAAATGTTTTCCACACACAAGGTTGTTTTTACATGGAAACGCGTGGTTGAACAACTCTTTGTCGCCAAGTAATAGGCGTGTCTTAGCGGGTGAGCTAGGAGAGTACACGCAACGCTCCAATGACAGATGTCGAAACTACCACGTCATGTCTGGATATGTAAAGACATTAGCATATGATAATTATAGTGTACTTTATCTCATATTAATATAGACCAAAAAAAATAAAAAAAAAATATAAAAGAAGAAATTAAAGAAAAAACATCTTTGTTTATAGGCATGAAAGTGGGGTGGGGGGCGCTCGTCGCTAGTTTTTGGCCAAGGGGGCGCATAGATTTGGTGTGGGTAGGGGATGGATCTAGCATCAGGGTAGGGGGTGCGCTTGTCGCCGGTTTCTAGGCGGGTTGGCTCATCGCAAATTTTGCGATCGAGGGAAGGGGATTGGTGGAAGGTCACTGTAGGGGGTCCCAAGGTGGACGATTTGCCATCATCGGACTAGGGAGCCGGCGTCGCAAGTTGGGTTGGCTTGCGCAGTGGAGGGGGGTGATTCATCGACATTGAATGTGGTTCACAAGTGTGAGTTTGGGTTGTTTCGCATGTCGAGTCTGGGTGGGTGTGTAGGTGTTTGAGGGGGGGAAGGGTAGGGGGCGTTTTGCAACCGAAAAGCAGGAGGTCACCAAAACATGAGAGATTTCTCAAGTAGGGTTGCCGTGGGGGCTGGGGGGGCACTTGTTGTCAGCGGCAGGGGTGGTTGGGTTTTTTTTTTTTTTTTTTTTTTTTTTTTTGCTTTGCTTTGATTTTTTTTAATTTCTTAGATTATAATATTATAAGGTAAGGTGCATTGTAAGTTTTATAAATAAATAATATCTCAACTGTTGAAATATATCCAATCCAATAATTTATAAAATGAACTTTATCGATAGGGTATATAAATCGAACTTTACTGTAGATTTTTCTTTTTTGACAAATGTCCAAAGTTTTTAAAAATTAGTTAAAAAACCTTTTTAAAAAAAAAAACCATTAATCAATTTTTTTAAATAGTCAATCAGTAATTGATCATACAATACAATTATTTGGTCAATCAGTTATTGATTATAATCAATCACAGATTGACAATAATATGAATCATTAAATTTTATAGTCAATCATTGATTGATGAAATATGAACAAATGACAAATAATCATTTTGTTAAATTAAAAAGGTTGGACAATCTATTAAATTAGGTAATCAAAAAAGTTATCCAACCTAATATTGAACTATTGAAGTTTTATTTATATATATATATATATTTTTTAGAGAGATGGCTGTTGACGAAATTACTAGGCATTCAAAAAAAACTTTAAAAAAAAAAAAAAAGACTTAAGGAACGACGATTTTCTTAAAAACGACTAGTCGTTTAAAAAAAAGGGCAAAAAAAGGTTATCATTAAGAGACCGGGGGGGGGGGGGATTTTCCCGCCAAAAAGGGTAATAGTAACGTTGGGCAGGGTTGCTTAAGCTTTACGGCCAAATTTTGTCATCTATTTGAAGACACAGAGACACAGAGAGAGAGAGACAGCCGTTGAGGCACAAGAGAGAGAGAGAGAGAGAGAGAGAGAGAGATCTAGAGAAAGAATGTCTGTGTTTTCAGAAAAAAATTGAGAAATTCGGGCACTTCCGTAGTTGGGTTTTCAGAAAACTGAGAAATTTTGGGCATTTGAGTCGTTGGGTTTTCAGCAAAACTGGGAAATTTGGATATTTGAGTATTTGGGTTTTCAGGAAAACTGGGATATTTGAGTTTTTGAGTATTTGGGTTTTCAGAATAACTGGGAAATTTTGGGTGTTTGAGTATCTGGGTTTTCAGGAAAAGTGGGAAATTTGAGTATTTGCGGTTTCAGAAAAACTGGGAAATTGGGTTCCCGATTTCCTATTCAAGGTATTTGAGGAACTTAAACTTTGGGCAATTTTTATCACAGGCGAGGATGAGAACAACTGGGCAAAGCATGATTTTTGGTCAAAGTTCCGGCAACTCACTGTAAAGGTTCGGTTTTTGCCTCCAAAGTTCTTGCTTTTATTTGAGCATTTTGTATTTCCAGATTGTCGTGGTAATATAGATTGTTCCTTTCTTTGTTTCTCCGTAGGTTATTTTGCATATGTTTTTCTTTGTTTTGTTATAGCGCCGTGACTCATTTACAGTTAGAATAATAGTTTTTGTTTTTTGTTTTTTTGTTTTTTTTGTTTGTTTGTTTGTTTGTTTTTTTTGGGTCAGCTTGTAGTTATAATATACCCTTTTTTCTTGAATTCGTTGCCACTTATTTAGTGTTTTCCTTACTAAATTTTTGGTTCTTTTACTCTAGTTTTTTTTTTTTTTTTTTAACTTTTTATTTTTTAAGTTATATATTTTCTTTGAAATATTGGCTTTGTAGTACTGTCATCAGTATTTGGGAGATTTTATCATAGACGTGGATGAAAATAACAGGGCAAAGCATGATTTTGGGTCTAAAAACAACTTATTCGTTCTTTTGATTGATAATTTACCACATTTAGGTTCTTGCCGCCAGTTGCTTTTGCATACTGCGTTTTGATTATAGGTTGAAATGATATCTTCTGAATCATACAGTTTTTTGAGTGAAAACACTTGCCTTTTTACTTACTGTATAATATGGAAGATGTCATGTCAACTAGTAAACAAACTTGATAAAAAAAACTTGTGGTTTTTTTTTTTTTTTTTTTTTTTGTATCGTGTATTCACTATAAGATGTCCTATTTAACTTGCTACTTGACAAAAAAAATGGTGTAATATTGTAACATCAACATTTCCAACATTGCAATAGTCATGTTCTCCACATCTTTTTGTTTTATTGAAAATTGCTACAGAAAAAGAAAACCCATATAATTAGTGTTGCTAATCTTGCTATATACTGTCTCTAATACTTTCATCATTGTTCAATTTGACCTGTGGAACAATCGGCTGAGGAGAGGATGTAGCAAGCATCATATTTAATGAAGGCGACAGGTATAATTTTCTTTCTCGATTGTTTGCCTTCATTCCAGGTTGCGTGATGGGTCTGATATGAGTGGTATAAGATTTTGTTGGTCTTAGTTTACTGCAATTCCATAAAATTTTTGGAACATTCAAATCTGCCCAAGTTTTAAGATTTTCTTACATTTCATGTTGCATAGGTTGCCGTTTGTAGGATAGGCAATTTAGTTAAAGAACTTTGCTTTTAGTTGTGACTTAGGAAGCTAAAGTTGTTTCATAAGATAATATGCTGATAGTATCTTCTCACACTGTGTGATGACATGAATTTGTCTAAGGATTAAGTATAAAAAACTTGTAAGTTGCATAATACTTATATGTTAGGTTCTAAGGTAGTTCTTTTGACTCTACTTGTATGTTTCTTGAATTTTTATTTTTTAAATTATCAATTTTCTTGGAAATATCGGCTTGTTGTAGTGTCATCAGTATTTGGGAAATTTTATCATTGACATGGATGAGAATAACAGGGCAAGGCATGATTTTGGGTCTAAAAACAACTTATTGGTTCTTTTGATTGATAGTTTACCATATTTAAGTTCTTGCCGTCAGTTGCATCTTTTTTTTTCATTCAATGAACTGCTTATAATGCTATCACTATTGTTATTGCAACTGATAGAACTACAGCTTTTGTTTACTAAATTTTGATTAGTTGGTGAAATGCTTTTTTCCAAACTGTACAGTTTTTTGAGTTTTCCACCCTTGCCATTTTCACCATATAATGAGGAAGAAGCCACATCAACCAATAAACAAAATTTGATAAACAAACTTAGTGGTTGTTTTAATAATACGTATTTACTATAATTGTCATCTTAATATGCAATCTTAATCTTTGAAGGATTAGTACTTTAGTGCCACAATTATAACTTGTATGGCCACTGCCTTCGTTTTCGAAGTTCGTTTTGTTATTGAAATGATGTTTTGCTAATAACAATGATATTTTGATTATTAGTTGAAATGATATCTTTCGAATCATACAATTTTTTGAGTGAAGACACTTGTCCTTTTCACTGTTCAGTTTAGGAAGATACCATATCAACCAATAAACAAAGTTTGATAAACAAACTTTTAGTGTTTTTTTTTTTTACATATTTACTATAAGAATTTTTTTCATGGGAACTTGATACTTAATTTTATCAAAAAGCCTAACGTTGTAACAGTGTTTAATTTACTGCAAATTTTGTCATTTAATGTCTCTAATACTTTTATTATTTTTCAAAATTGTCTTAAGGCATGAAGGGCTGTGGAGAGGGAGAAAGGCATGTAGCATGTATCCTTTAAAATGAAGGGAGACAGGTATAATTTTTCTTTCCTAACTTAAATATCTCGATCGATTATTGGTTGCATGATAGGTTTGATTACTAGCAATCAACATTTCTGGTGAAAAAAGTGTTCTTTGATATTGTAAAGTTCTTTTCTATAAGGATTTTTTACTTTATGCTACTATTACAACTTGTATAGCTGCCTTTTGTTCACGAAGTTCTGTTTCCTAATTGAAATGATATTTTAATATTACTTTTTTCTTTAAAAGAATGGCTTATATTGTTGCCATCAGCATTGCTATGGTAACTTATATCACTCTGGTTTTGTTTACTGATTTTTGATTGTTAGTTGAAACGATATTTTCCGGACCGTATAGTTTTTTGAATGGAAACACTTGCCCTTTTCACTATACAGTGAGGTAGATACCACGTCAACCAATAAACAAAATTTGATAAGGAAACTTGGTGGTGATTTTTCTATTATGTAACCTTTATAATTCTGTTAAACTTGCTACCGGACTTTATGTGGTTCTGTTTACACAAAAATTTAATTTGTAACATGAGCATCTTTATATATTAAGTAAAATGTTTTTGTTTTCAATTAGCGTAGCTCATTTTGTTATTTACTACCTCTAATATTTTTATTGTCGTTCAGTTTGACATGTCGAATTATGGGTCTGCATGCGGGAAGACATAGACTCCTACAACTGCACGGAGGTAACATAACTCCTTCAACTGCCTGGCACTGCATCTTTTCCAAGTGTATGTAGAGCCTGAATGAGTTGGTTCTCCATGGTCGTCGAGCTTATTCTGTCTATGAACTATTCTTTTATCACCATCTTCCGCATGATGTGAAACCAATCAAAGTACAGATTGCTAATTGTCACAAGAAGCTGCATCGGGAGTAGTTCTATGTGCTTGCCAAACTTATTCTTCTTCTACTTTTATTTATTTTTTGTTACAAGCACCGATGACGAAGATGATGACGATGACGAGTCGATGATGATTAGTTGCTTTGCAGATGAACGAGCGGCAACATATGACAAAGATGGTGGTGGAGATGATATATGTTTCTGCTCAAAATGGTGGTAGTAAGATTTTTCATGATTTTGATCTCAATGACCTTCCACCTTCGGAGGATTAACGAACTAAATTGCAAGTGGTTAGTGGGGCTATTGTTCTTTAGTAGTGGTAGTAGTGATAGTAGTAGTAGTACTGGTTACTGCTCTTCTTCTCTTGAATTATAGAATTTTCCAGTTCTTTTGATACTAGTTAATTATGGGATTTCTTTTGGCTATTATTAGTTTTTTTTTTTTTTTTTTTTTTGGATTAGGTGATATTTAAGTGGAAAATTCATTCTTTCTCGAGGGTGGTGGGGTCGGTGGTACTTTGTGATAATGGTGTTGATTTTCTACATGAATTCTGTATAATTCTTTTATTTAATTTTGTAATAAATTATTATAGTACTATTCATTCATATAATCCTTCAATGCACAGCCATCTTTGTTCCATCTGTTGCATATGTCTTCATAAAGCTCAAGTGCTATAATGTGGGGTCCTGAATTCTATCTCAACTATCTTCTGACAAGGTTCTTGGTGTAAATATATATATATATATATATATATATATAAATTGAAAACCCACTTATTCAGAAGAATAGTTAGTGGACGTGCTTCATGAGAATAATTATGATTACTGTGTTTTTCAACTTCATAGGATCACTAATGGTCATCCAATGGATGGCTCCTTTTCGAAAATGACAAATATTTGGGTTCACTACTTGAACAAATATGGGCTCACACATTGTTTACGAAGGGCCCAATTGTTAACCCACGTCTGAGTTTGCTAAAATGGTGGAATTGGATAGCTTTCTGATTCTAGGTAAGTAATTATCAACTAACTAATTAATTAATTAATTAATTTAAAACCCACTTATGCGTTATTATAGTTTTATTTAAGATATAAAGAGCTGGCTAAGTTGAGGTTGAAACACGGTCATTTTCATGGTGGCGTAAGCACTGATTACAGGACTCGTAATGATATTTCTCACTTAGAAAATCATTAATCAAATTTAGCTGCTGTATTGACCCACGTTTCTTTTTTGCTTTCTAATTGTACGATAACTAATATACATATATATATATATATATATATAAATAGAATATCTATTTGTGTTTTAACTCCTTATGATAGGAAGAGTTCCAGTCAAATGTAAAAGGCTGCTAAACCTCGTTAATTGTCATTTGTTTTGTAACGCGGAAATAGGATTGTTATTAAATATTATGTGCATATATACCATTGATCTAAGTATGTACTATTGGTAATATTATTCTTGTTTTGTCATATTCCTTTACGCCCTTTCTCAAGAGAAGTATATATCTTGTATAAAAAACATATAAAATAACCTCACCAAAAAGCATATGAATAACCTCAACGTTTTTGCATGTCTCTGATATCAGAGCGTGTCTGTACATATATATTCTTTAAGATCTAATAAAAAAAGGGGTGTCGGCATTCTTAATAATTGTTTTAAAGTAATATACACAATTTTCACGTTAATAATACTATAAAGTAATATAAAATTAGTAAATTTTCTGTTAAACCTCGTTATATTATTCCTTTTTTAAAGGTTATATTAGATCACAAGCAAGATTGATATTATGTCCACTTTATTATTAGTGTTGGAGTGTTGTTTTAATCAAAATGAGCCAATATTTGCCTGCTGTCGTAATTGCCACATAATTATGGATTTTCCCTTAGTGATCGTTTTCCAAAGCCTAACCATGAAGATGATGTTACTAAACTTATAATGCACCTAATTAAACTATATTGATCCATCTCTCTGTGGTTAATCACGATTTAGGCTATGTTATCTCTCAATTTATAGACATGCATGCATAGTACTCTAATACTGATCAAACTGAGGACCAATCAAGATCATTAGAGAAGCAGAAACATCAACTTTTTTTATTTTTATTTTTAGTTTTTGTTAAAAGACAACTTAATTTTTTTTAATGGATAGAAACATCAACTTAATTAGTGCATATATGATCATCACCAACTAATTCAATCTATTAATGATTGATCCAACTATCAAACAATTAGTGCCCCTTTTGCCCGCTTTGTCAAAAAAAAAAAAAAAAATTAGTGCCCCTTTAGTACAATCCTTTTGGGTTAAAGTACATAAGTAACAAAGCTCTTATAAAAAAAAAAAAAAAAAAAAGTTACATAAGTAACAAAGCTTTATCATTACACAACACACCTCTGTCAAAAAAAAAAAAAAAGGGTTAGAAAGAGGTAGAGTGGCTACTACATCTGAAGACCGTCTTTAGATATGAAAGATATTCTCACATGATATATAGATATTTCATAAGATAGATTGTTCATATACAACTAATTCGAATCCAAAACTTTATCGAGGAGAAAAAGTATTAAATCGAGTTGCCTTACCAATCCACCAATTAACTAATGGTACATATACGTTTGTCCTTGACCATATATGTAAATATATAGATACACATATACAGGTGCTTGGTTTGTATTCCTTTAATACTTATGGATGCGTAATAATATCTTGGTTTTTATTCCTTTAATACTTGTGGATGCGTAATAATATCGTTGAAGGAGCTAACCAAACCAAAAGGTAATATATATTACCTTCTAACTATAACAATGATAATAATTGTGACTCTAAATTAAAAAAGCAGACCCACCCGGAGATCTCCTTTTCATTTAGCCCTAAGCCTAACCTAAGTACAGCTGCTTCTCCTCGAAAACACATCATTATTAACTATGCAGAAAATTAGGTTTGTAATGGGATGGGATAAGCATGACCCAAAAGGGAAAATGGTGTTTATTCTATTAGTGGAATGCAAACACAAGCACTTCCTCCGTTTGTTACGCGTTGGAAATTTCTTCTACACATATCTAGTTCAATGACATATGTGTGTGTGTGTGCGTGTATATGTATGTACATATATATTTGCTTGTGTTTACAGACACTTTCTATCAAACACCCCTCCAAAAATTGAAACAACTTGTGGACACAAGGGCTTTGACAACCTAAAAGTTGCATATACATTACCAAATGTGCACATATATACATATATGTATGTGTATCTGTATGTACATTATATACATAGAGGAGTGGGGGACCCCTTGATCAATCGTTTTCATAGCAAAGCTTCACGCAAGTGAGTGTGTTTGTGATTTAACTGATAATTATCAACCAAAAAGGAAATAGTTAGCGTGGGTACATCAATCAACTCAAATTGGTGCTCCAAACATAATAGAGAGAGAGAGAAAGAGAGAGAGAGATGTATATATAAAAGTACACGGACGGCCATGTGATTTTTTGATGTGTTCCATTCTTTTTACTGAATTGATGTTTGCTAATAATTGTGTTCATGTTATCCAATGAGAGAATAGAATTATTGGTGCATCATATGTATATATGTATATCTATATGTATATATTTCCGAGTTCATTGTCTCTCTGTCTAAAATTACTACTCAGTCATCACCACCATATTAGGACTTGCCACTGATCGTGTGGATATATAACCATTAATCCCATTAAAGGAATTAAGAAAAATTAAAACAAAAAGAAAGAAGTGATTTCTTGAGTAAATATCAACGTAATTAGTTGTTTTATATCTTGGGCTTCTTTTTGCTAACTAATACATCCTTATTATATTAGTTATATATGCATGGAATGACAATTAATCTAGTATAAATATACATCTAACCAATTACCTACGATTCAAACGAAAAATGATTAGAACAATTTCAGGAATTAATGATGTGCATATTGGAAAAGCATTTGTCAAACGACTCGTTTCTATCTTTTATGATGAAAAACATTTTATTTTCCTTTATAAAGCAAGGGGTCTCAGTTTGTCAATGCGTGATATAAATATAAATATATATATATATAGGATATGATGTTTCATTTTCTCTATGTGCGGGTATAATCTTTAAAAACGTACATATTACATGTTTAAAGGTACATATATATCTATAAAAGTGTATATATATATATATAATTCATGATTGCAATTATCGCCATTTGCGAAATGGAGAATAGACCCCACCTAACACTAACACAATTAGATCAATTTGACTCTTGTCTGATCTATCTATCTAATATTTTCTTGGAAAAGTGAAATAATCCCGGAAAATGCAGTAGGGGCCTCTCCAACTCCTCACCCGCTATATATATATATTGAGCATATATATCAATATGTTTTTTCCGTAAAAACAAGCCACAAATGGCACGTAGTAATGTATGGTTTGATCATAACACATAAACGACAGTAGCCCTAACCCTAGCTTAGACCAACCATTTTTCAGAGAATAAAAAAAAGAGATAAACGGCACAAAGCCCAGCCGCAAGCTAATAGGGTCCCACATCTGTGTTGATATTTTCTTTATGAAGTTGCCACGTGGAATTCCACGTTGGACTAGTTGTAGCTTTTTGGTGGGTCCCACAATCTTGACCCCCGGAGTCGTCGTAGATCATGGTCCTTTCTTCCCATTTTACATGTATAAATGTAGTGGAATCCAGTTGTATTTGTGTACATGAATTCCTGTATACGAATTCCGTAGCTGTATTCTACACGTATAAATCTATATGTATGTCCTATATCCATATAGATGAAAGATTAATCACAGGTATCTTAATTTAAAGTCATAACAAACCAGTCAAATTTAAATATAATCATTGCCAATTAAGGGTTAGTTTGGCTCCATATTTCATTTTAAACTAAATTGTACTTTTTCATCATTGTTTTTGTCTTTTTCTGAAAAAGTTTTTTGTCTTTTCTAAAAATTTCTTTTGTCTTTTCTAAAAAGTCAACAAAAATTACTATTGGAACTTAAAAATCTTAAACTAAACTCATTCACAGCAAAAGAGACAAAAGTGACTTGAAAACAGATTTAATTAAAAAAAATTGAAAAAATAGTTATCTCATTTAACTGATATATAATAATTTTTTTATTGGTAACTGTATAATATTAGATATTTACATATTATGTATATATATTAGACATATAAAACATAAGATACGCACGTTTATGAATTATATAAAGATGTATTAAAAATGTATATTATATAATGGTCATACGTGGACTTGTGAATGCAGAAGGTATTCAAAGGTTGCGGCTCTCAGTGCTTCTGTCCAGGAAGCCTAGCAAACCAAACGAGGTGCAAATACAAATATATTTATATATAAATATATATATTCTAATTTTCACTTGTTTATTTTTTAATATTAGATAACACGTGGCAGTTTCTCAACAGCTCACTTTCATGGGACCACACTGGTGGCTTCTCCTATAGGCACGCGGCCTACAAAGATTCGGCGCCGCCATACCCTTCTCCCTTCTCCCTCCCCTCTCACTTCATACTATTCCATCACGTTGTGCTTCCAACCTTTTTTTTTTCTTTTTTTTTTTCCCTCCTTCCAACGCTCTTTTTTCTCTTTATACATTCACGACCTTTTCTCTTTCTCTTTCTCTTTCTGAGGACTTTTTTTTTCTTTTTTACTCATAGATACACAGTAACGTGCTTTTCATTGCGGTAGAAAAAAGTGGGAGTTGGTGCAAGAGATTTTTTTTTTTTTTTTAAAGAATCTATTAATTGATGAATTTTTTTATAATTAAGGCTTTCCATTCTACATTATTGACAGGAAATTTTTTTTAATCATCTAATTTATAAAAAGAAGCAGTTTTGTGAATCAAATCATTAAAACTTTTATCAAACAATTAAAAAGATGTTCCTTACCAAATAATGTAAGATAAGATGTCTAATTGCCGTAAATTTCATGAAGGGCTTTTGGAATAATAGTGGAGCAATCGTAATTATAATGCATAGTTTCTTTGTCTTCCCAAGTGGATTATAAGCAATCACTTTGTCCGTACGACATCCAACAAAAAAGAAATTAAAAAGCCTTGGAATCGTACTTAGGTGGCCTTAATGGCTCTAGAAACGATAAAGACGATCATTTATTCACTTTTTTTTTTATTTTTAAGTTTAAAAATTTATTGCAAATTTGTCCTTAATGGCTAACTAAACTTGCAAACCCACGAGTGTTTTGGAGCCACGTATGGAAAATCATTGCAAATTACCTTTAAGCAATCTAGAAACATTAAGACTTTAATTCTGGTTCAGGCCCCATGGACAAGGTTTTCAAAAGTAGCATTGCAAGTACTTGATATAATATTATACTTACAATTATATATATGTGTGGGTGTGAATGGTGGAACCAATTATATACGCACATACTTTATGTCACAAAAATTATCCAGAAACATGCTTCTATAATGCAATCAGTAAGTGAAAAAGAAGATGGAAATAAACAAAGAACTAGTACAAAGGTCATTTTCAAAGAATGAGATAAAGAAATTAAGAAAACAAATTCCCCCACCCCAAAAATAGTAAAAAAAAAAAAAAAAGAAAAAAATTAAGAAGGTACAAAGTACAAGCTGAGTAATAATCCACAGTATAATTTGGATACATCTCTCTGTCCTTCACATGATGATATGATCAACTTCTATTTGTATATATCCTAAGATTAATCTACTCCATTAATTTTTTTTTTTTTTGGGTATTTCATAACTTACTGTAAAAGCCACATATTTTCATTCCACAAGTTGTCCACTCCTTCTAACCAGTACTGGCCGTTCTGCTCCATAGAAGCTTGGAAATTATGATAATTATCAACAATTAATCCTTCATTATTGAAGCTGTAATTCTCATAATTATAGTGTTACTAGTCATGGAAGGATTATAATAAGCACCACCAATTAAAATTTGATGATCAAGAGGATTGGTGGTAGTAGGAGTAGGGTTGTTGATATTATTAACTGGGATGGTGCTATTAGTGGTGGTGTAGTACTGATCAGTCAGGTCGGAAACCGGCGAAACCTGGGCCCCGAACGAGTCGGAGGAGGCGGCGGTGCTAGAGTTCTCCGGCGTGTATGTTCCTCCAAAGTCATTGTTGGAGATGATGATATTGCTTGGCAAGTTATTGATCATGTTGTTGTTGTTGGTGGTGGTGGTGGTGTTGAAGTTGTTGAATTGGCCACGATGATCATGAGAGGTGGCGGCGGCAGCGGCGGTGATGTTGGCGGTTGTGGTGTTGGTGGCGGCGGCTTGAATCCTCTCGACGAGCCGCGGCATCCACAGGTAGCGCATGGTGTCCTTGAATTGCTTGCTGTTCACGTCACATTTGAGCTGCTTGGCGTGCTTCTGGACCCGGGTTCTCCAGTAGTTCTTGATCTCGTTGTCCGTTCTCCCCGGCAAGTGTTGCGCAATTTTGGACCATCTGCCGAACACGATTTAAGGAAAATAATCGAAAATTAACATCGATCTCGTGTACTTAAGCTCAAATTAATAACAAGAAAAAAAAAATTAGACGAAGAAGAAAAAAAATGTTATTATAACCTACCGGTTTCCCCAGCGAGAATGGAGCTCAAGAATGAGAAGCTGTTCTTCAAGAGTGATGTTTCCACGTCGAACATCGGGCCGAAGATAGTTCAGCCACCGCAGTCTACAGCTCTTTCCTGTCCGTTTCAGGCCTGGCAAGAATATTGAACAAGATTTATTAAGCTAAATAGGAACAAACACTAATTTTGGTAAAGTTGTCGTCTATTATTATATATCATATGTTCAACAACAAAAACACTCAAATTTAGAGGAGTAGAAAAAAAGAAAAAGAAAAAAAAGAAGAGAGGGGGGGGGGGGGGGGGAAGAAATTAATAGTCATTTTCACTCCCTAAATTTTATCATGATTTATGGGACAAAATTTACAGGAAAATTTAAAGAAAGAACAATTATCGTCTTGATCATGTGTATACTATAAAAACATATACATATACATAAATATATATATATATATGGTTCACATGTTTCATCAAATCAATCAATTCATGTTTTGTTTCGCCTAATATCGCCATAACAAATTATTCAGCTTTCAAAACGTCAGTAGTAGTCCACACGCTTTTCTTTCTTTACTTTCCTTTTCTTTTCCAAAGGAAACGTCAACCCCGGCCTTCTTTGATGATGATCACTACTTATCCTTTCGTAGGATCCAAAGGACATGTTAGATAAATTAAAAACTGCTGCACAATAGAGGCTTATGACAAGAAATTTAACCACAAATCTTTCCCACATATATACACACACACATATATAATCTGTATATAAAATCATGACACTTTTTTGTGTGTGACAAATAAAACCCATTTTCCCTAGCTAGCTTTTTATTAAAAACAACCAAAAAGAACACAACAAGGACAGTTCAAGACAATCCATGATGCTGGCAACTATCAAATTATAGAGACTATTTATTTATATATGTCATTTCAGAATATATATATATATGTATATAATTAGCGGGAAAAATGATGAAAAAGAATTAGAGGAGGTCATATATCATGTTAATTAGAAATGATTAAGGAAAAGAATTGATTAAAATAATTACCGGCGCAGCGAGCGAGAGAATTCCAACGACCTTCGCCGTGATTAGCAATGTAATTGATGAGAGTGAGGTCTTCCTCAACAGTCCATGGCCCTCTTCTCAGGTCCATCATCATCTCTTCTTGATCACTACTTAACTGTACGGACGATGATGGTGATGAGTTTGTACTGCTTGATCTTCCTTTCACAACTACTGCCTCCATACTTTCTCTCTCTATATATAAATTATTATCTATATATATATATATGGACAGACTGCACTCGCTATATATGTAATTGGTTTTGGCTTGTATTTGATGATGATGATGATCTGATCAATAAGGAGAGGTAGCTTTGTGTGTTTTAGAGAGAGAGAGAGAGAGGAAAAGAAGGAGAGAGAGAGAGAGAGAGAGAGAGAGAGAGAGAGAGAGAATTGGATTAGTACGGGAGAGATGGAGAGAGGGGGTTTGGCATTTTATAGATAGATAGATAGAGAGAGATGGGTTTGAAAGAGAGCCATGTGAGGAGAGAGAGAGACATAGAAAGAGAGAATAACAATTAAATTAGCCGCAATAGGGAAATAGGGAACTCTAGGCCTCGGTGGGAGTTGTGTTAAATTTTTTTTTTAAAATAATTTTAATGGTTAATGAAAAACTTAAGCTTGTTTAGTGAAGTTAATTAATTATTATGGTTCATTACTCTGAGAAGGCTTTGAAGTTTGACCCTTTGACTTTCAACACACACACACACAAGACATCCTCTCTCTCTCTCTCTCTCTCTCTCTCTTTCTATGATCTCCATTCTCCATGTGTGTGTTTCGACTTTCAATTTCCTAAATGGGTTTTTTCTCCTTTCCTTCTCGAAACGTGTTGCAAAAATAATATCTTATTTCCAAAGATCACTTATAATTGGCTTTCTTTGCTTTTTCTTTAATTTTTGTTTAATGGGGCCTATAATTAGGTTATATTTAATTAATCTTGATGTGGTAAGAGATATGTATGAATGAATGTCTTGTACTCGTCCTTGGATGTTAAACTCTGATTTTTTTTTAATTATATATAAGCCACATTGTTAAGACTTCCTGTTAGCAGCCTTAAATAGGGCCATGAATCAAACAAAAAATTAGCAGCCTCACTAAAAGGCATGGGTATAATCAACAATGTAACATTAAAAAAAAAAAAAAAGGTATTAAAATCAAAGTGAAACTTTTATCCACATTTTTGTCCAAAATTTATAGGTAAAATTTACGTTAAATATTGTCCAAAATTTATTAGATTTACGTGGTAAAAATATATATGATTCTGCATATGTGGAAATTGGGGAATAAACAAAATAAAAAGTATGAAGAATTTGGTTATCACGAAATTTGATAAATTTTACTTCGGTTTTAACTTGATAAGAGAATCAGTAAAAGAATATATGGCTCGATTAGTTTATATAATATTTATCCAAAATAAAATTAGTTTATGTATGTAAACATGTTTAATGCATCCTAAGCTATATAAAGATGAAAAGCCAAATTAATTTTTCTCCACTGTTTTAAACCAGGGAATGACAAAGAAGGAGGTTGCAAATATAATCTAATGATAAATTCATATTCTAAAGTAATTGTACCTAATCGTAAAAGAATGAGTACTTAAATTGGAAAGAAAAGTAAACATTACGAATGATCATGGCCATCAATTTCCTTCTAAACATTTACTTGCTTATTGAAAGGTGAAAAAAGAGAATAATCACTTTTTGTTTATAATGGTTAATTAGAATATGAATCTTGTCATTATATATAATCATTATAGTATACCCTTTTACACAATCAAACAATCATTGATTTGTTTTATAACATGTGAACTTATTAAAAGCAGATCATAAATAAATTTGATATGCATTTCAATATCAAAAGAATGTAAAGATTTACATTTTCTTTTCTTTTCTTTTCTTTTTTTTTTTTAGGATGGAGCTCATTAAATTTTTATTGCTAATTTTAGAAGTAAACATGCATTATTTGGTGAGAAAGAAAATCACTTCTTATATTTCCTTTTCCTTTGATGTAAAACAAACACGCTTTAAAGTTGAGATCTAGAGTTTGAAACAATAATAATAATAATAAGAGTTATAATAACAAGAAGGAAGCAAACCAGCAAAAAGAGCTACTATTGAGAGTTGAGTCTCCACTGCCCACTTGGGCAAGCATATTAGGGAGGTCTCTTTGTTTGTTTGTTTTTTATTTTTATTTTTATTATTTATGAATATTCTCACACTTGATGTTTTTAGTGCTCAAATAAATGCAACTTATTTTTATCACCTATATTATATATATTTATTAGATCCTATATTTCATGTCCACCATTTCCACAGTCTATAATATATTCTCTGCCTAGGTTGGCGTAGTTTCAAAACTTTTAATTTATTCCGGGATTATATTCTTTTTGATTGTAACAAGCTGCTGTTGCTAGAGCTATACTAACATATATATATATATATATATAAATATATATAAATACACACACACATATATATATAGAGAAAGAGTATTTGCACGTGTATATATCAAAAAAATTGTACATATATATATATATACCCTTCAAGCTTATTTACGGGGAAAAAAAAAAAAAACCTTCAAGCTTGAACAATCTTTTTACTTAATTCTTCTAGATTTTTCAACAATCTTGTGAATTATAGATATCAATTAGTTACAATTCGTATTGGAGCCGGTTTTACTTTTTGAGAAATTCATAAAATTTGTATTTTTACGTCTATATGCGCACGTTTGATTAGAGAATATATATTGAATGTTGAATTAACCCCCGAAAAATCTAATACATATCTCTCAAAATTTACACATAGTCTTTTAACAAAACTTTCTGGTATCGCACATAATATTTTTATATAGAATATGTTAGAGTATATATACACACACTATATATATATATATACATATATATATTATGTGACTATTGGCTGAAGGCAATTAAGCCAGCCACCACAAGAATTTTTTTCAGGGAGAAAAAAAAATTAACAGAATATAATTAGTGAACTATCAGTAAATGTACTAATTAATGCTTTTAATTGCATAAGCCACATGACTTGCATTAACTGTCTGCATTCAATTTTTACGTCACAAGAACTATACCAAAGGGGGCTACATGCTATAAATGAAATGGTCCAAAACTAGATGGCCATGCATTTAAAGGCACAACAAAGCTAGAATTTGAAGATACATATATGAGTTTCTACGGCTCTAATTTTAATCTCGACTTTTTTATACTAATTCGTATAGTATCTTCTTGGTCTTAGTTCGACAATAGAGAAAGAAATAGTTTGGACAGGAATTCCTAATTTTGAAATATGGAAAATTTTTCTCGTTTTTTTTTCTCTCTATTTTATGACAGCCATAGTTGTAAAAAGCAAAATTTGTTATCTTAACATTTTCTTAAATTTTTTTATTAATGTAACAATGAGTTGTCTATATTTTTTTTTACTGGTAAATACAATATGTCTGTATTAATATTAATATAGATAACAATCTTTAAACACTTTTTAATAACAAATGACAACTCATTGTGATTTAAATTGCCGTCCCTAACAATAATATGCATAGACGATCACCGGGAAATTGACACCACATGCCTTCATGATATCTTCAACCCTACGTACTCTATATATCTTGCTAGCTCTTAGTACTACTCGTATATAGATTTCTATAAACATATAAACACACACACACACAAGAAACTAAACCAATGTACTTCTTGTTTCCTAAACTGAATTCCCCGAGTTGATGGGGTTCAGTGAAAGAAAATTAAATGGGAGTGTACTCGTACGTTTTTTCTTTCTTCTTGCTTTAAAATTCAGAATGTACTTCTTTGTTTGCTATTGTTTAATAAGTAAAATTTTCATATCCGATATACACTTCCACTATAGGGTTAATTGCCCGCCTATCGATGATAATATTCATACTTCATAGATTTAATCTTACCTAATTGTGTTATTATATGTAATATATAATATAAAATTGTAAGTATCTATCCTCCAATTGGGCCATTCATGTACAGGAGCCGGAATCAACACACACACAACACAAATTTAATAAATGGAAAAAAAAGAAAAAAAAAAAAAACAAGGCAAAAAGGAAATGAGAACAACAAAAGGGAGTTCTAAATTTTTTTTTATCAAGAACTTGGTTGTGTGACATGATGACTTTGCTTAACAGTTAAACAATAGGTTCAAAACTTTTTATTTGGACAAACAAAAATAAGTTGTTGTGAGTAATAAAAATATTTAAAGGGCATGATAATCAAGTGTTATGACCAAAAAAAAAAAAAAAAGGACAAAAAAGAGGTGGCTTTGTGAGTTTGTGACTGTATATGCATATATAAATGCAATGCCGGCCCTTTGCTAATTTGAGGTTTTTATTCCCTTGGTATCCAATTATACTTTGTCTCTTTTGGTGGTATATATGGGGGAACATCTTCGTGGTTTCCAAATCTCTGCTGTTGTTTTGGTCGGAAAGGAAGAGTTCTAAGGTTTTTTTTTTTTTTTTTCTTGTTCAATTAAATTAATTATCAAGAGGTGTCGTGTGTTATTCATATATGTATATCTATGTGTGTGTACATTCTCCAACGAGTATCATATGCTTCTATAGCCACTATATTTGGTTTGCATCTCCTAAAGCCAAAGAGATAAGGAACCAACCAGATTTCTATTAGAAAAATAATATTTTTCGTATCCAGAATTTAAATAATATTGATTTTAAAGGAATTTGGTCCCACATGGTTATTAGTTTTATATAATTTAAACCAATCTGTCATAGCCCCTAACTATGTGTGAACAGCCAAGTTTAGGACATCAATTAAGTTATGTAAACTAAACGAAATGATTTCTTTAGCAAAATAATAAATAAACAAATAAACAAATAAATGGTTATGGAGGGCCAACATGTGATGATAATATCGGCATATTTAATGGTCAGATTTAGATACAAGTGAGAATGCCAACTTGTTTAATTGGTTCAACCTATAGATGGTATTTAATTTATATAGATAGTAGTTCTTTATTTTCATGTGATCTCCTGAAATGGAACGTACACTACTTTGTTTTTTGTTCAAGGTGCTTGTAAAGTAATGGAATATCTTTATTCTCCACAACTTATTAATCATGCCGTCCATCACAACAACCCCACCCTTAATTAAAAAAGTAAAAAAAGAAAATCATTTCATTTTAGTTAGTTAATGTAAAATATTAAATTTTACTATGAGCTAGTAATGCAATCGCCACATAAATAATAGAGTATTAAAACTGCCTACACAATTGTAGGGTATAGATGTGATGAAAAAATTGCACAACCTATAGTTTTTTTAAGCTTTATAAATGGTGTCATAGTAATAAATAACAGTTCTCTTTTAATAAATAAATAAATAAATAAATAACAATGCTCTTAATTTCTTTTTGTAAACTTCAAAAGCCTCATTTTATGATGCCGATCAAACAAATCCAATGTATCTATCAATATTAAGGGTCCGTTTGGTGAATGAGTTTGAGTTGAAAATTTTTGTTGACTTTTCAAAAAAGATAAAAACTTTTTTAGAAAAAGACAAAAATTGAGATAAAAAAGTATATTTTATTTTGAGATGAGATAACTCATCAAACAAAGCCTAAAGTTATATTTATCACAAAAAATGTAAAACTATCATATTTGATATGTTATTCTGCTTTATACTTCAGTATTGTATAATTCTATTTCTAATACAATACGTTTTGAAATTTGTAAAAGTAAACTTATAGTATTTAGGTACATAATTTAAAAATAAAATACTGTAATGGTTAAATAAAACGCCCAAGGCACCAACTAATAGCAGTTAAACATCAAAATTTGATATTTGCTATACTTGATAGCAAAATTACCCCAATATATAACAATTATTCTCTCTCCCTCTCTCTCTCTTTTTTAATAAAGTATATATAGCAATTATTCATAAGCATCGGAAATAGCACTTTATATGTTGAAGAGTGATTTTTCTATTGAAGGACTACTAAAATTTTGCTTCGGTGCTACATCGGAGATGTTATCTGCTAATGATAAAGCTGTATTATTATGAGAAGGAGCGAATGCCTCCACTTAATTTTTAAAATTGTCAAAAGTTTTAGTTCTATCCCCATTTTATAAAAACAAAAAATATGATGCTCTCCCACTTAAAAATTATGCATGTAGTATGTCGTTGTGCCTTTATTTTATTTTATGTTAAAAAAAGATCTTATTATATTTATACCCACATTTACTTTCTGGCTCGGCCATTAATGAAGTTATTCTGAAGTCTGCAGTAAGAAGTAAAAAATGAACAGTTTTACACAACTAGCCAGTACATATATATGCTTGTACAGTTATATATATATGCATGATAAGCACTTTTCCTATATCTTTTCCTTTCCAAACGAAAAAGTGAAGAACTGGCTACGTGGTTTCAAGAGGTTCACATATTCTTAATACAAACAAATCTTGTCCAATGAACTCACTGATCATCTCCGGAAAGTTAAAATTACCCTTGCTATGAATCTTACTTTTTGTACGTGTGTGCGTGTATATTCTTACATATATAAATATAAATAATCTCTTATTTAGTACAGCATATCATGCAGTATTTTTAACCCTGTATTTAGATATTTCTAATAATCAATTTGATTTATATGTAAATTTATACTTAGTATCTTGTAATATGATATTGTTCAAATATTAACGTAAATGACAAATTTCACTGAAAAAATATTGCATCTAAGGGGGTGTTTGGTGTGTTAGTTTGAGTTGAAATATTTTAGTTGTAATAGTAAATTTTTTTGAATTTTTAGAAAAGACAAAAAACTTTTTGGGAAAAGGACAAAAACTTTTTAAGAAAAAGACAAAAAAAAGTTTGAAATGAGATGGAGATGAAATGGGTGCCAAACTCACCCTAAGTAACTTTATTCGTACAATATAATATAAATCACATTACAAGTGACATATGAGAGGCGCGATGTTTGAGAGACTATCTGATTATATATATATATATATACACACACTCACACAGGTATACACGTATAGTACATTTCATATAACTGCAACTTGATCATCAAAAGCGAACCTGTTCTCTCAGCCATGATCAGCAATAATGTTCAGCTTTATTCTCGTGTCTAAACTGTTATATGCTCTTGTATAAATTTTCTTTATTTTGAAATTTACATGATATTCATTAATTGGAGTTAATTAAGTTTAATTCGCATTTAACCAACCCAGCCTACTAAAGTCTACCTACCAATAACCTCCTTCAAGCCTGTACTTGATTTAACACTAGGTATACCTTAATTTAGAAGAAAATAAAAGGTCAGAGATTCTCTATGTTAAACCTAATGACCTTAATTTGTTTAACAATTTATATATTTAACCAAATAGTGAACGCACATATATAGATCATTTTATTATAGGAGTAGTGTTGAGAACATCAATTTTATTTTTTTATTAGTTTTAAATTATTATTTTTTCCTTAGTAAATATATATAATTTTTTTCATTTTGATGTGGTAATCTTTACTAATAAAAAATTGTAACTTAAAATTGATATTAAAAAGTTGATATATATTAAAACTTGTGTTCCTAAAATTTTTCTAATTAATAATTAAAATGATGTTTGTTGTTTAGGACCACTTATTTCATGACAAAAGAGAGATCGATCAGTTATCACTATGTGGGCTGATCATCCACTTTATGCAGAGAAAAAGCTGAATCATAATTTACTAAAATATATAAATTTATGTATCCATCTATTTGAAAATATATATATAACTACTGCTTGGACCTTTTCCCCATCATAAATAAATAAACTGCATCAAAACGTTTTTTTTTTTTCTTCAAATTTATTCTGATTAATTGCTCATTATAATTTTGTTAATCTATAAGATTCTTTTGCTATATATGTAAGTCTTGAATTAAAGGTTAATCTTGGAAAAAAGCTAATGACATGCCTTCATATTCCGGGAGAATATTAACATTAAAAATAATGTGTATAGTTAAATTAATTATCAAAAGGTATATTTGTAGATTCTTATATAAAGATGATGATGAGTTGCCATGTATATATACCTCCTAAAAGGGAACTGGAGGGTGAAAAGCAGAACAAAGAAAAAAGAAACACACAATATATATTATATGAATACACATATTTAAATACATAATAACATACTCACAAGCATATATATATATATATAAAACTCTATGCCACGTTTCAATTTAAAAAAAAAAAAAAAAAACTCTATGCCACGTGCCCCCATCGACACTTAATACTTTTCTTCTGGGACTTAAACACTTCTCTCTTTGGCTGTCAATATGACCAATTTGTCTATAATGTTTACCCGTGAAACCAATAACCCACAAGGCATATTTTCAAATTACTTTAACATTTATAATAATAATAATAATAAAAAGAACACAAGGCATAACTTGTATAGACTTGGTTAATGGATTTGAAGCACCAACCACCCAAAAGCTTTTGGTATGATATCAACGCCGTCTTTCACGTAAGTGCTTTCTTTTTCTTTTTCTTTTCCATTTTCCTAATTGCTAATTGTTACTGAAATGGTCTCTCTATAGGATGTTCTAAGCTCCCTCGCCCTCTCTCCCTATATATATGTATTAGTTAACAAAATGAACAAACAAAGTAAAAGACAAAAAAAAAATAAATAACAAAAAATAAAAAAAAATTTGTGGCAGGTGACTGTACTATCACATAACAGTGATTGGATCGTTACAAAGCGCATGATTAGACTATTACATGACAATCCAAGGGGAAGGACGAATTCTACAATGCATTCATCTTTTTAAAGGTATATATATATATATATATAATAAATACGTAATATCTTTATATTAATATGCATTACAAGATTGTTTCAAAGAACAAGTGCTCAATTTAGACACGTGGCATGTACAGATGATGAACTGGTATTCAAATTATTCCTTTAAGCATATGTTATTCTAATTTCTTTATTGTGTATATATAATGGTGGAACCAATAATATTGAGATGTTAAATGCAGGTTTTCGATTGAGGGGAGACTTGAGTCTAATGTTTAAACCCTATAAAGGGAGTTGTACGGATTATGGATGAAAGCAAATCACAAGATGCAGCTATTTTTCGTCTTTTTTACTTTATCTTCTGAATTTTAAAAAATCTTTTTGTCTTTTAAATTTTGAAATTAATCTCATTTTAACCTCTTTTAATGAAAACAACTGAAAAATTACGTATTAGTTTACCTTAACTTATTATAATAGAACTTTTTTTAAAAAACAAAAAGGAAAAAAAAAAACCACATTAACTATACATTATCTCTTTTTTTTAGTGCGTACTTTTGAACAAACATATTAATATAAAGGTTATTAAGTGAGACTAATTTAATTTTTAAAGGGTAAAGCAGTGAGAATTTTTAAAATTATAAAAAATAAACTGGAAATGAACCTAAAGTTGAAAGGACAAAAATGAGAATAATTCAAGCAAAGTACAAAATTATCTATCACCTTTATTTAAGCATATTCCTTTAGAAATTCCTTACTCCTCTCTTAAATTTCTCCTATTTAATTCATGCACGGTCTAAATTAGAACACTCAAAAGGGCTCAGCTAGTTGGAATTTTACTAGCTAGTTAATTAGTCAAATTAATACTAATTTTGTTTTGTTTTTTTTTTTTTTAGTGAATTTAAGGTGGGGAATTCGTACTTTACATTTTCAGATAGAGTTAGGTATGACATTAATTACTGTTAAGTTGTATCTATAATCACATTAATCTTAGTTAATTGGAGAGTTGATTTAATCAAAATCGGTCATCGGAAACAATAAGAATATTTGAGAAGAGAGGGAATCATTGAAAACTCATGATAGTGACGCTATCCACAGTTTTCCTAGTCTATTTGTCAAAAGCTAGCCGGGTTTTCAGGCCTTATGCGGTTGACAAATTTTCAAGTGGCCGGTGTTCTAATCCCTCTTTTTAAATCTAATTAATAGTAGTCTCTCTCTAGATTTCTCTCTCTAAAATTTCTATTTACTACTATTAAGATTTTGTTTGGGGTTCAAGTTCAACTCTAATTAAACTGTATTTTTTTATCTCAATTTTTATCTTTTTCAAAAATATCAACAAAATTTATAATTAATTTTTAAAAAATCAACCAATTTTAACTTAAAAATTTTATCTCTAACTAATAAACCAATCCTAAATATGCATTAGATAAAGTTAACTGCCACAAAAGTGTTACTTTTTTCCTCCTATATGTGAAGCGTCTTTGACCCAAACATAACAATTTGGAATTTCCCATTTTCTTCTCACCCTATTGTTGACCTATTGGAGGCATGCGTATTTTTCTTCTCACAAGTATACATTTGTTAGGTATAAGAATTTTTATTCTTTGACGGTCTCCTTTGTATATAAGTATATGGTGTATATCTCAAACTATGGGTTCGTTTGGTTGGTTAGTTTGAGTTAAAATATTTTAGTTGTAATAGTAAATTTTTTTGAATTTTCAGAAAAGATAAAAAACTTTTTGAGAAAAAGGAAAAAAAAAAGTACAATTTGAATTGAAATGAGATGATGAGACAAACAAGCTATATATAATAAAATATATATGATTTCACAAACACATCAAATAAATGGGAAAATAGCGGGTGTGCAAATGAAAAATGAACCAATCCATTGTATCTTCCTTGGTGCTTTATTATCTATCCTAACTATTCTAAAAAGTAGATTTGAAAATAATTAATTTCTTAAAATAACTATTTCTTAGACAAGAGGTCTCAAACTAAACACGTAGAAGAAGCTCATTGACTCCAGACTCTTCAAATTAGTCTTCAAGCCAAGGATTTGTCTAAATAGACAGTAACAAACATGTTGGCAAATTTCTTGATTGACAAGTATTGATTTTTCATCATGAAATCAATTTCAAATTTGTAGAAGCATTGAGCATTATTCTCTCACACATTTGCACCACAAGAAAAGAAATCTAGGATCCAAAAATAATGGAATTTATAATGGGCAATATTTAGCAAAAAGTGCATTAGTACTTGGCATGTCCAAATTAACTAAAAATTGACCTTATAATGTGTGTGTGTGTGTGTATTATGTGCAGCCTCAACATTGTTTGACTTTTCAAACCAAATCACTGAAAATTTTTTGTGGGGTTGAAGAGCTTAAAATTAGCAGGGGTAGTTTTCTTGAATAAAAAGCTAGCATTTTTCAATGTCAAGCTGGTCTTTCCGGCATCGAAATGCCCACAACTTCCCCATCGATCAATCCTTATCCTCAAAAAATGGCCTTATAAATATACATATATATTTATACCAATATTTTCCATATGTTTTTGGTGGCGGCCAACTCACTGAAAGAGAAAGATCATAACAATGTTTAAGCTACTTTTTGGTCTTTTGGTACGTTTTCAATCTTTGTCCTTGTTTTTGTTTTATAACAAGAGGGAGAGAGGGAGAGAGAGAGAGAGAAGAAGAAGAAGAAGAAAAATCCAATTTAATAATCATTTCACATTTAATATTTTGAAGCTTAAAAACTCTCACGTGAGCTGAGAATGTTGGTCTCTAGCTCATTATGGTACTAGATGCATTGCATGTCTGCAGGGTGTTGTATATAAATGACGCATTAACTTATTAATGACACATTAAATATATGCATACATATTTATATATAGTGTGTATATTTCCATTTGAGAGAACCAAGTATATTATACATAAATTAATGTTAAATATTTCTTTGCATGAAACATACATTTCCTGTGTGAAAATGCACATAAGAGACAAAGAACTATAGTTATGATTAATGAATCCATTTTCCCAAATGAAAGGGGACATAATTTACTTAAACTAATCCCTACATGTTTGCAGCTAAGCATGGAGAATTAAGAAGCCGCCAAAGAAATCCCACAGAAAAAGACAAGCAATGTCTCATCTAGCAGACGCACGCCTTGGTTTAAAGCAAAAGTTTAAGGTTTTTTTAATAGAGGAATTTATTAAAAAATAATAATAATAATAAAGAAAAATAAAGAAAGAAACAAACAAACAAAGAGAGAAATAATTAAAGTATGTCCTAATTGTGTCCCCCTAGAGTCTTTTCCAATTTTTGTCAAGTATACGTAACTATGTTGGTTTCTAACTCTACATTCAGAGCATTTTATATTGTTATTCTATATTATATATATTAGTACATTTAGATAAGAGTAGTCTTTAATTTCTTGTGGGATTTTAAAGGAGCATTACATATATACATATATATATATATATAGTAATAACATATATATATATATATATATATCTTGGGCCATTGCAAGCGTGTTGTTGCACCACTAGGCAAAAGGTCCCATGATGGGTTTTGCTTAGTTTAATGATTTGATTTGATTGTTCATCAGTACGCTCTATACTCCAAGTGTTGGAGATGAGCTTTTTGGTGGAAATTGGAATATTTAACTTTTCTTCTCTCTCTCTCTCTCTCTCTCTCTTTGAATCTTCTTCAGCATTTCTTCGTCAGACTCAAGAGTAGTGTTCACACTTGACAAATATATATACGTATATTGGTGAGGTGGTTTGAGATCTGATACGGTGGGTGTTTGGTGGTACCACGTGTTGGGTAAGACCAAGCCTTGTTTTACCACATGTCACTTAAATCGCAGTCATTCATGGTTGGGGACCATTCGATTTGTTCAATCAAAAGATCATGAATTCATGATCAAGATCCTATTTATATAGTAAAATTCCCACTTTTAGTGATTGTGACCTTTCATCAAGGATAATACATACATATATGCGTGTGTGTGTATATATATGGGCCCTTTTTAGCTAGGGTTCATTGAAGTTGGTCTTTAATTGGTTAGTTTAATTTTATTATTTATATTTAGGAGATCTTACCGACTTTGTATTTGAGAGCAGGTTTCGTATTGCGTTTGTAATAAGTCTTGCATAGATAATACGATTAATCACGATTCAAATGGATAACTTTAGTATTTACATAAACGCCAATATAATTCACATTTATAGCACTTACTAAAGGATTAACTGGATTTTCTTTAAACTTCTAATCACAACTTTTGCTTCTCGTTTTGCTTTTAGTAAAAAAGCGGTTCCAACCTTAAGGGTCCGTTTCGATGTAAGGTCCAAATTTTTTTTCTTTTAGGTTCATTTTTTTTTCTTCTAAAAAGTCAACAAAAATTATAACTAGTTTTTGAAAAATCGACAAACTTTAACATAAATCATTTAAAACCTGTATTCCAAATGCATGCTAAGGCTCCAATTGGAATGACGGATGGAAAGAGTTGAAAGGATAGACTGTGAAGGTTGCAGAGGATTGTAGGAATCTTTTATGCTGTTTGATGAGAGAGAATGATTGTTAAAATGATGGATGATAGTTATTTGTCTAATTACTATATTGTTATTTATAAAACTTATTTTTCATTTTTTGAGGGGTAAAATAGTCTTTTTAAACTCAAATTAAAAGGAGGATATGCCTCGTTCCATTAATTAATGGAATGATATAATTTGGTGGGCTCAGAGGGAGATTCTCTCCCTCTGTCTCTCGTGTCCCTCTTCTTTTTCCTCCAATCAAACAGTAACTTGTACATCTCTTTCCACCTCTCCACCCTCCATCTCTCCCTCCAAACACAGATATACCTTCGTTAAGGTATCAATATCAATGTAGGCAACGTGTCGACACACGATTAGTCCACACATCTTTGCTTAGTAATTATTAGGGAGTAAGTATTTATGATCATAACCCTCTTGGGGTTGATTTCCTTAATGTTAGATGAAGAATCACAATAGTAAGATACGAGAATGTACATTTGTATGAAAACTGTCACTTAGTTAACCGTCCAAAGTTGCGTTTTGATGTTGCCAAATTGACCAAAAATATTTGTATCCATCAAGTTGTCATTCGTTTGAGGGTGCTATTCATGACCAAGTACTACTAATTAGACATATGGAAAGGGAGTGAGAATGACAGTATATGTGGGGCCATCTTGGCTACCTACGCCACCATAGTGAGCTAGCATAACACATTTGCAATACAATGGCCAGGCCCATCATTTTCCCCAATAACATTTACTCGTAATAACATTTTTTGTTATCTTGACTTGAGAAGATAAAAAGGGTATTATCTCTTGCAGGTCAATTTAGTGTTGGAAAGAACAGTTTTTCGATGGGATCATAACGATAGTAACTTGACGGAGGTGATGACGATATGATAATGACAAGAGCGATGACGATCACCATGACAAATTAATTTGTTTGATGGAAAATGTGGTTTTGTAACTAAGTACAGTATCATAGAGAAGAAATGGGGAAACCAAATGTATACTTGATGGAGATATGTACATGTTAAGCATGATTTTGGAGGTGAGATATATCTTTGGCAAAGGATAAATAAAACTTAGATGTCTTTGGTCCAGATTCAGTGGCACCTCTTAGGTCAAGTCCACCTTGTAAAACGACCTCTCTTTTGCATTTTTCATATTATTTCTACACTTTTTTTTTTTTTTTGGATTTTTAATTTTGTTACTTAACTTCTCTTGTTTATTCCAAATAGTGTTACTTTAATCCCCTATTGTTCCATTATTAACTTCACTTTTCTCAATATTTGACCCCTCTCTCAATTTATCTACAAGATAAGAATTAATAATTAGTTGTTAATTAATTACTTGGCGAGACCGGGCGTGCTAATATTTTGTCGCGTTTTGTGATGTAATGGTCATGCATTATAATATTTTGACTATATATAACAAAACCCACTAAGTTATTCCATTTTCAAGGGAGTTAGATAATTAGAAAGATTATAGAGTGTGATTCCATACGGTTTCTTTAATTTAAGATTCAACACAGTTTGAACTGAAACTCTTAATTACATGTATTGATGTATGATATGTATCTGTATTAATTTATTATTATTTGTACAATATTTAATCTAATATTTACGGCATATACAACAGGAAAAAAAAAACAAAAAAAACAATGATTGCAATTAAGAGTAACGATGACTTTACTGAGACTTAAGTGACAACTTTCCACTTGGGAAATGTTTATTTATTTTTTCAGATAATGTATTTAAATATCAAGGAACTCAAAGGATTAAAAAAAAACCAATTATTGCCCCCCGTGACTATGAGCATGTAATTTGTCTTTTTCCTGTTTACCTTTGAAATTCTTGCGTTGATTGTGCTGAGTTTGCACCATTTAAATATTTTATTACTTGTATTGGTTTTTCTTCTTTCAAAATTCTCTTTAGCACCAAAAAAAAATTGAAATTAAGATTAATGGTAGTTCAAAACTTGGGCAGAGACATGAACCAGCCTCTCTTTGTGACTCAGCAAGCATGGTATTATTTTATTATTATACTATTATAGGGAGATGAAAAAGAAAAGTACTTCTTTACAACATGTTTTTGTTTTAAATTTTTAAATTAAAAAAATTTTTTTATGGGGTTTCAACAATCTCTGCAAAGAGGAAAGTTATTTATAAAGTAGTACTTGGTATGTTTACTTGCTTTCTTGTTCCATATCCTTGGTATTTGAGACATATTGTTGGCTAAAGCCCAAACAACATTATTCCTCAAGTTGAACCAAGCTCAAACATAAACTACTTTTTTTTTTTTTTTTGATTGATTTAATAACTAATGCTCATAGAAAGGGATTAAAATAATAATAACAACAATAATAATTACCCTATAGGCTAGGATTATTAGCTTGATCAAAAACTCCATCAAAATGTGAATGTTACAAGCCGAAATCTCTACAACATGTTTTGTGTTTAGTCATTTCTTTAGTGAGGAACCCATTATTTAATCGAAACTTCATCCGACATTAAATATAGTAATGCATCTATAGGATTAAAAACCATATGTTTATCATTTGGTTTCTTTGTAGTGGCCTAAAGTTTCAACACGGTATGCGTAAATTACTAATTAGTTTATTACCCTCCATGGACGACAAGAGCACTCGTGCACTTTTGCTTGATTTAAGTTTGTTTATTGTCAACAAAGGAAGCTTCCTACATAAAATAATAGTTGCTTAACAGAGATCTAGCGCACCCCATTATGTTTTTTTAAGACATTAGGATAACTTAAAGCCTAAAAGGGTTGTCTATATTATTTCTCTTATTTATTCCCTACAATAAGACAAGATCGTAGCCTTATCTTATTGAATCTGTGGATTACGCATCAAATGATCTCATTTTCTGATTTTGTTTATGCCTCCTTTTTTATAATATAGTCAGCGATTTCGTTACCAACCAAAGTTTTACCTGCCAAACTGTCCCATTTTATTACATCTAGCTAGTTAGCAAGTTGGAAACATGTTTCTACTGGTCAAAAGGAAGGAATAAAATTAAAATAAAAACAAAAACGGAAACAAAGTCAAAGCCAAAAGGTCAACGATAATTTGTTGGTCCTAAGAAGTCAGCTATAAACCTGTGTTGTCAACCTGTTAGTGAATCGGATCAACAAGCAATTTTTTGCCGTACATATATATGTTGTAGTAGAGGATATATATTAACACTGACATATGTTTTGTAGGCTGTAAATATTAATATTTGTAGCTCATAGGATTAGAACTAAGCACTTTAATATTTAAATGATTTACCTAAGATATAAATAATATAGTTAGCAAATTATTAGTTATAAAAATGAAATTGCAGTGACGCCTAACAAATTTCCAATTTGAATCCTTGGACGTTGAAGAATGGAACCTTGACCCGAGAGTTTCCCCTTTCTTAGGTTTCTGTGGCAAAGATGAATTTGGAGTTTACTAGATGCTTTTTTTAGTAACAGTTTGGAATGTAAATGGAGTAGGGCAGGATGGATTTAAGCCGTCCGGTCCTGCCCGTCATTCCGCTTGCCCCGCTTCGTTAATTAAGAAGGGCGAGGAGGGGCAAAACCCCGCCCGTGGCAACAGGTTTCGATGACACGAGGATGATTACGATCATCATGGGCGGTTTACATGGGCGAACTAGTTCAATTTTTTTTGGTCCAGCTTGAGTGGGCCATCGTTTGGTCAGTCTGTTGAATTTGAAAGCCCATTAAGTGCGCGTACTAGCATCAATGAAGTGAGGGCTTAAGAGAAATGCCACAAAATCATGTTTTGGATTAATTTTTGTCACACAGAGAAAAACCTTAAAAGAAATACTATCATATGACATCATAACATTTATTTTATTTTATTTATTTATTTTAAAACACCAATTATAATTATTATCTCTGTCGATAGATTATCAATTGGTTACCAAATAATTGCCAGTTGATTACTGACCGATGATCAGCTCTGTAGGTGGGTTACCAATTTGTTATAGACCAGTAACCACCTCTACCGGTGGTTATTGACTAGTAATCACCTCCACCAGTGGGTTATTGTATGATTAGCAATCAGTAACCATCTCCAACAATGGGTTACTAGATAGTTATCAGATGGTTACTAGTCAGTAACTACCTTCGTTGGAAGGATGTCAACCGGTTACCAACCAATAACTGCCAAATACATTGGATTTTATCACCTGATTACTAAAAAAATCACAAAAAACCATTACAAATCACCAAAACAAGCAAAAACCATAAAACATACGCTAAAATGACGAAAACTTTTTAGAACATAATCAGAAAAGGAAAAAAAAAAAAAAAAGGTTAGAGAAGATGAGGCCATAGCCACTGCAGCTCGCAGATCTCCTCCACGAGACCGGGGCAGAGGGAAAAGATCCTGATCCCTCAACTAGAGATCTGCGTAGGAGATGGCCCGGCGGTTGCGATGGAGACGATGAGGCGGCAGTTCCTGCCGATGACGACCTACATCTCGCCATTGACGACCTAAGGCAGAGAGAGAAAATGAAAGCTTGGGCCCGGAGGAGAAAATGGGAGACGAAGGGCAAGGGTAGAGGGAGAAAACAAGCTCGCGTGAATAGCCGCTGACCCGGCACGAGGATGGATTTGGCGGAGTCCCATCGCAAGCAATTGTCCAGCAATGACGCGAAGCTATCTCGGTGACGGGTGGCAGATTCAGCGTCGGAGAGAGCGAGAGTAAGGAGGAAAGAGAAATTAAAAAATAATGTTTAAATTAATTTATAACATTATTATTATTATTATGACATTTTTTACAATAAAGTTGCGAGGAAAATCGATCTTTTTTTTGTTCTTTTTCTTCTTTTTTGACGACTATTATGCAAGTTGGTGCTTCTCAAAACAAAATCACAGTAAATTAAATAACAGAACTACACTTTGTTATATGACAATTTTGATATATGAAGCCATAGTTTTAAGATGTTTTTTGATATGTCATTACCAAGACCAAAATAAATATGTTTATTGCTCGTAATACAAATTATTAGCAATCTGTCGCTCATAAAGGGCTTTATTTGAGAGGTAGTTGTGTTGCTTGCTTATCAATGGTGGTAGAGCTAGAAGTTTATTTCAAGACAGATAAATTAAAATGAAACTCTGGCATATTATAAGATGGATTTTTAAAGAATTAAATCATCATATTATATGAGATAATCAATATAAGACTTGTGCTCTCTCATAAGATCGATAATTGTGGGGGGGATAAGTGACTTTAATGAAAAATTAACAGAGAAACATAAATCGAACCCATCCCTTTTTCTCCCAAAAGTAAGTAAAACAAACATGGACCAGTTATATTCAAATTGATCATTATAACTTATAGCTTATATCATGAAATCAAAAGAAAATAATCATTGTCGTCGTGGAGTTTTAGTTGTGATATTTGACAAATAAAAGAAATTTTGAAAAATCCTCTGGGCTTAACCTCACTTCAACTTTGTATATCGAGGAGAATCGCATTAGCTAAAGGTCTAGACGCCATGAACCATGTCTATGTTACCAACTTTTTTCTAGAAAGATTTCCTCTTAGTTTTGTTACTCTCTCTGTTTTACCAATATATGTACATACAATATATATAAATATATATATTCTTGCTGGTTTAATATGCATGCGTATATATTTTTTTGGTTAATAACATACATACATGTATAAACTACATTAATCACAGATGTAGCATTCCAAAACAAAATTCAGGTGTGTAACTTTTGTTTGAGCAGTAAAAAGAAGGGACAAAATTAAGGAAGGCGTTTAGGGGGGTACCTTTTCTAAATTGCTCTTAAAAGTAAAAACCTCACCATATTGTGTTATGTAAGACATGGTTTGGATCTTAGTCCTTAGACCTTTCATTTCTTATTAGGTAAATTTTCAATATATATATCACAAATAAAATTTTTTTTTTTTGTAGGATTACCCCCCAAAAATGAAAACTCTGGGTTATTGTCCTAGCTATAATAACTTAATATTTTTTTATTCAAAATAAATAAGTTTAGAGGGTTCAAAATCCATGTTAGAGTAAAAAAAACATTAAAATGTTTATTTGACTGGTTGCTATCACAATTTTCACTTAATTAAAAATATGATTTCCATGTGTTGACCCATATTGTGAGACCTACATTTTTATTTGAGAACAGTTGTTTCTACTTTCTAGGCTTAAAAAACGAAGTGTCGTTTTCAAATCACAAATGACATCTTTTTTCGCGTGGACGTGTCGTTTAATGCTCGTTCCTTCCTCCTGAGTGTCATATGACCCTATAATAGACGTCATGTCGTCTATATCACTAATTTTGTACGACATGTCGTTTCTATATTTTAAAAACGACATGTAGTTTATAAATTTTTTTTTTCCTGATATCTCATTCAGTAAACGAAATGTAGTTTTGTTGGATGTCGTTTAGCAGGAATTAATAGCATGTATGTCGTTATGTTGGATGTCGTATTCTTTATTGAGCACTGACTGCGACCTATTTGTTTGTTCGTGATTAATACGAACAACACGTCGTTTGGTTTTTTGGTCTCCGATGTGTCATGACAAAAATTTTTGTATCCAATGCGTTCCCAAACGACAAAAACTGACGAATTTTGTATCTCTCATATGACATTACGGCATGTCGTCGAAGGAGTCAATGCGTTCCTAAACGACAAAAACTGACAAGATGAGTATCATTCTATTATTATGGAAACATATAATCATTTTCCTCATACCAACTAATTTTACAATCATTATTATTTCTGTTAGCATAATTGTTTTGTACTAACTTATAAATAAATAAATAAATTTGTATTCTACTACATGGTTGGAAGTGTGAAACCAAAGTAACAATATTTGTGCAAATTCCAAAATTAGGTACGTCAAATTTATTATTATTTGAATGTAAATAATCTCAAGTTAATTTTTCTTTTCTTTAATTTCTTTTTTCTGAGATATTTTTTCTTTTCTTTATTGAAGAAGCTAACAACATAATTATACAAGTAAGAGATAAGAGTGAAATCCAACGGAAACGGTCAATCTATGATTTGTCGAATGTAAAGCTAGACCCCTAGCCCGTTTGGTGAAACCATCAAAACCATTCAACTCAAATTTTTTTTTGTCTTTTTCCTAAAAAGTTTTTGTCTTTTTCCCAAAAATTTTTTTGTCTTTTCTGAAAATTCAAAAAAATTTATTATTGAAACTTAAAAATCCCAACTCAAACTACTCCACCAAACTTAACAATCTCAACTTATTTCTGTTTCATTTCTAGGAAGCAGAATTGAAATAATATGACCATTTACTTTCTTTTTTTAGGAAATTAATTTCTTATATAATAGATATTAATAATAAAAAAAATTACAGACAAAATCTAATCGTTATCGTAATTTGATTAGAATGTATAAACTTTGAATTTCCTCTAATTAAAAAAAAATAAGGTTGCTTAAAAAAACTAATAATAAGCAAATAAATAAAATGATATGTTGCTTATTTAATCCTTAAATTTTTAATTTTATACAATTTTACTTTCTGAACTTTTTTTTAGTTGTAATATCCTTAAACTTTTAAAATATTGCTATAATAGTTTTTTCCGTTAATTTTTGGACGAAATTTATTAATAATTTGATCAAAAAATGATGCTAACTATAAATTAGGTCCAAAATTAACCAAAAAAAAAAACTATTATAAGAATATTTTTAATAATTTATAGTCATTCTAACTACGAAAAAAAAATATGAAATGTCTCTAAATTATTATAATGTGGTTATATTGATCATTTTGATTAATTTTAAACCGAAAATATATTAGTAATTTAATCAAAAAAATTATATTAACTAACGGATTCTGTCTAAAAATTAATATAAAGGACTATTGTAATAATATTTTAATAATTTAATGATATTTGAACTATAAAAAAATCAAAAATCAAAAATCAAAATTACACAAAATTAAAAATTTAATAAATAACTAACAATTTATCCTAAATAAAAAGGGAGAAGAATGAACCAAATAACATAATCAAGGATGAGATTTAACAAAATAGCAGGCCTTTGAGAAGTGAAAAATTATAGCATATCCTTTATTCAAATTTCTAGCAAATTCCCGTTTTACCCTCACGACCTCACCCCAGCTTCCCCATCTCAGATATGCGAACCCGTCACCGGCGCCGGCGAGAGTCGCCATCGACAGCGGGCACGACGAGAAACGCAGGGGAACACGACGGTGAGATCTCGAACGAGAATCGCGGCGACATTCAACCACGATCGTGGGACAGATTGGCGGAAAATGGAGAGGACCATCGCCGGAAAATCCTTACGAAAAACGGTGTAAAATCGAGTGGAAATCACCGGAAAATAGTGAAGAAATTGCCGCCACAGGTGCTTCGGTCAAGTTGAGGCTCCGACGGGAATGGCGAGGCTCCTCGGCGTCGCAACGGTGGGATCTCAACGACGATAAAATCGCGATCTCAAAATCGCAAACTGTCCCCGCGAGATATCGTCGGCGGCGGAGCGGGATACCGCTTGTCGGTCCTCGTCGCTGTCAGCACGGGACCTCCGGCCTCCTGGCGCTGGTTTCTTGGACGGTCGTCGGGTACTTTGTCTTCTCCGGCGAAGCTGGCCTTGGGTTGGGGTGGTTTTAGAGTTTTCAATAAATTTAGGGACTATTATTAATTAACTATATTCTATAATTCTCCAAACACAAAAAAGTAATAAATTTATTTCCAAATAATATATTTACTATATAATTATATATTTATTGAGAAATCAGATATTTAATAGTAACAAATCTGTAAATTTAAATATATACTAGTAAATCTGATATTAGTAAATTCAATATTTATTAATAAATACTAGTAAATATAATATTTTATTTTACTTTTGATTTTTTTTATAATGTAAATCCAGTATTTACATTATTGTTAATTTAATTTTTTAATAAATCCCCATATTTACATAATTGTATTACCAGTAAATCCACCTATTTACTAGTAAATTCATGTCTTCACTAGTAAATGTCATGTTTATTTGATAAATTTGATTATTCCAAATATTTACACTGATTTTAAAACATAATAGATCTAGTAAATCCTAGTATTTACAATTTTGTTAATCTAAATCATAGTGTGTGTTTGGTTGGTTAGTTTGAGTTGAAATATTTTAGTTGTAATAGTAAATTTTTTTGAATTTTCAGAAAAGACAAAAAACTTTTTGAAAAAAAGACAAAAATGATTTAGGAAAAAGACAAAAAATAGTACGATTAAAGTTGAAATGAACTAATAAAACAAACAAACCAAAAGATTTACTGGTATATAATTGAATTTACTTTTTTTTTTCAAATTAGATTTACCAGTAAATGTGGTATTTACATGTTAGTTTTTTTACTTGCGTTGATAATTACATGTAATCAAATTCAATATTTGAATTTTTTTAAAAAGTAAATTATCATATTTATGTTAAGATATTTACCAGGTAAATCCATATATTTACTAAACAAGTATGGTATTTACACCTTAAATTTTTTGATTGCATTGAATTTTATATATATTTTTGTATATTTCGTAAATCCAATGTAAATATTAATAATTTCATGTAAATATGTTAGTTCGCATTCAATAAATTATTTTTAAGCATTATTTTATTTAATATTTTTACTATATTTACCAAGTTTCTTAAATTACAAAATACACCCAAAATTATCCCAAATTAAAGCCCCAAATTCAACAAACCCTAACCTTAACCCTAAATTCCAAAATCCCTTAGTTGTAAATTACTTCCGCTACTGCCATCGCCGCCTTTGCCGATCGATCTTGTGAGTCCTCAGGTAGGAATGAGCGCCAATCATTGTAGCCGTAGCTACTATTGAACTTAGTGTCGAAAATTGCACAGAAACAAATGGTTGGAGTTCTCATCATGGAGCCTAGGGATCAAGGCTCACGGAGGATTTAAGTCTCGTGATGGAAAATTGCGACCTCGTCTCCAATGCCATCGTGAGATCAGATAAATGGTTTCGCAATCGTCTCGGCTGCTAGAATCGAGACCTTGCCTCTGCCATTATCGTGAGATCAACAATAGGCTTCATGTAATCACCTTTGCTGTGTCAGTGATGTCATTGTCTCACTTGTAAATGGAGAAGACCTGACATCGAATGACGAAGATGCAGGAGATGAAGAAGACAAGGGCCGTACCATAAATTCAAAATCTCTCTAAAATATATATGCTATTTATTCTTAGGGCATGTTTGATTCGCTAATTTGAGTTGAAATATTTTAGTTGTAATAGTAAATTTTTTTAAATTTTCAGAAAAGATAAAAAACTTTTTGGGAAGAAGACAAAAACTTTTTGAGAAAAGACAAAAAAAATTTTGATTTGAACGAAAATGAACTAATGTACCAAACGGGTACTTATTTTAAACTAACGTGCTGTTTTGTTCAAAGGGTCTTTATAAATATGTTATTTAGTATGAATTCCGATAAAAATAAGGAAAAAGAAAGAAGACCACCGAGGGGAGAGAAGTCAGCAAAACGAACCGTTTTAAAGAGCGTTTCGCCCGAAAAGAAACGTCCCAATTCGATTCTTCTTTCTCTACCTCTGTGCACGAGCAGCTTCATTTTTCCATTACATTATTTACGCGCATTTTCGCGAAAAAAGGCATTTTCTTTCACAGTCCATTAAAGCCAGAGAAGACAATTCCCAATCTCTCTCTCTCTCTATTTTCTTCCTTAATTTTCTCTGCATCCAAACAGAATACTTAGGGCACACTCTATTGCTTAATTGCCTTGGTATCATTCGTAAGCGAACTTCAGATTCCCGAAATTTGGGCTTCGAGTACAATTTTTTATATGTATGTATATATAGTTTGGGGTTGATTACCAAAATTTATATACAGAGTTAGGGATTGTGATTGGCTGAGTCGACTCGGAAGGATGTTCTTCTCCGGCGATCCATCGAACCGGAAGCGAGTCGACTTGGGAGGGCGGAGCACCAAGGAGAGAGACAGGCAGAAGCTTCTCGAGCAGACCAGGCTAGAGCGGAACCGCCGCTTATGGCTGCGCCAGAAGAACTTGGCCGCCGTCAAAATTCAGGTTAGCTTTTATATATATATATATATATATATATGCATTATTATTTGTTTTAATCGTCATTAACAATTTTAGTCGTAATTTTTGGTGTGATAAAGGAAATTATGAATTTGTTGATACCATGAAATTGTTATCTCCTTCTATAATAAGAATTTTGTGAAGAAGTTTCAAAATAGAAGTGCTAACAGTGCGATTAATTATAATTTATAATTATTGTTAATATTATTATTTTGGGGGCGAAGTTTTGACTGATTACTAGCTACAGAAATGCTTCAGGGGGAGAAAGGTTGTGGCAGCTGAACGCTCCAAGGTTCGAGAAGAGTTCTATGCAAAATTTGGGAAGCTTTGCCAAAATGTCAACTGGTAATTCTTTTGATCCTGGTTTTGACTCTTTGGTTTTCTGTAATATTAAATAGTTTTCCAATGTTTGTGTTGTTAATGCTATTTCTTCGGAAAGGTTCTTTTCTGTCTGATAATTTATCCCATTTGATTCACACTGCACTTTAGGAATTGCTTTGGTGCGGACTCGGAATTTTTGCGCTGGCTACTTTATTTCTTTGACCCTCGAAGGGTTTGTGATATTTCTACCCTTGTGGAGACGTGCCGATTACTTCAGCAATTTGCCCAAGAAAGCGGTAACTTTCAGTTTTTTCTTGGTTTCTATTTTTAAGTATATCTAATTGTCTCATCCTATTCTTTTCTGTTTCCATTTTAGTTCATGGTGTATTTGTAATGTTGACGTTCTTTTTCTTTGATGTTGTATGCATTGTGACACAGGAGATATTGTGAGCCTATTTGCGGGCATGGATTACGTATCCAAACATGCTTTGGTAGATTACAGAGTGAAGCAATTTGCATACATTTGTCTTAAGGCTATACACCAAAGCAGGTTGGTTTTGTAGAGACTTTTTTTTAAGTTATATTGGGTTTGTATCAGATGATGTTATTTGTGCGTGTGGTTATGCTCGTTGTTTGATTGCCTAGTTTTTAGATGGATAATTACAGGCTTTTTTGGGTCTTGAGTCTCCAACATCTTAGATATGCTGAAAATTGGTAATCGTATCGAGGACAGGAATATGGACTACATTGCAGACGTTGTCTAATGAATCGCTTTGTTATTTGGTTTTGTTTTGATTTTGATGCAAAACTTGCTTATTCGACTTATCACTGGACAGAAATCAAATGAAGAATGATCTTTTTGCTATGCCTGAAGAATCAAATGCATCTACTACTGTGCTGTTAGAAGCAGTAGTTCTTTTGATTAATCCAAAACTTCCATGGGTTTGCAAGACAGTCGGTTATCTATTGCAGAAGAAGGCATATGCCCTGTTTAGAGACATTATTCTAACAGGAAAGGTATGCAATGCACCTTTTGTTTTCTTCTTTTTTAAATGAAGGAATTTACTTTGTTATATTGTTTGTGTTCTTCTCCTAATCTATTATGCTTTGTTTAACTTTATTTTATTTTTTCCCCATTTGTTCTGCCTTTTGGTTTTTAATCTTCCTTTTATGTGACTTTTAGATCTGTCCACACTTTGTGTTCAAGTACATGAGTTCTAGAATATATGGCTCTAATAAAAACTACAGGGTGTAAAGGGATAGTGATTGCCATGTAGAGTGCTATATTAAGCCTCAATAATTTTCTTTGGGTTTCGTTGTAGGAGAATATGAACTCTTATACTCGCATCGGAAAAGTGTCTTCATTGGAACGTGTGCTTGTCTTCATGATTTCTCACACTGGTCAAAGACCTTGCATTTGCCCAAATATTGATCCACAATGGAGTTTCTCATCTCAGATTCTTACTGTTCCTTTCTTGTGGCAGCTTTTCCCATATTTGAAAGAGGTATATTCGATGAGTCATTATAGTTTAATTTAACTTGACACATGAGGTTGATGAAGATGGCATGGAGTACACTGCTAAACATTCTATCTTTTTTCTGTTCCTTTGCTTTGCTTTTGCCTTTTCTTTTTTTAAAATCATTTCCCTATAATCTGCCAATAGGTTCTTGCAATGAGGGGGCTGTGTGAAGATTACCTTCACCAGATGGCCCTTTGTGTGCAGAATCATGCTCATGTGCTTCCAAATGATGTATCAAACGAGTTTCCTGGTTATGCTTGCCTCCTTGGAAACATTTAGAAGTTGCTGGAGTTGCTTTATCTCAGCCTGATTGCTCCTTTGAGATGGTGAGAAGTTTATGCAGATTTCTTCTTTGGTTTGTCAATGAATTCTTCAAATATTTTATGGCATAGACCCTACTATATGTGCCAAATCCATGGTGAAATGGTTTCCTATAAATAATTTTCTTTGAAGTGAAAAATGATTTATTCTCTGTCAGAGAAAGCAATTGGATGTGACAATGCTTCTTAATAACTTGTTCATTGTATCAAAGTTGCTATCTTATATCATTTTTTTTTAGTGGCCTCAAAGGCAGCCATTTTATTTATTAATATATATATATATATAATCTTGACTTTCTTCAATTTGAGTAGGCTGTAGACCTTGCTGCTGTTTCAACGTTCTTGTTGGAAACTCTTCCTTCTCTGAAATCTTCCGACAGAGCAACTAGAGAAAGTATGGCTGCCTCTAAATTCTACTATACTTACACACACACACACGCACACATGTATCCTCTAAATGATTTATCGAGATTTAATTGTTTGGTTGTAGGTCTGATGCATGTAGATGATGATATTGCTGTTGGTGAAGAATCGGCGGATTTGTTTTTGAATAGGGATTTGGAGCAACAGATTTGTAATGCTATAAATCCACGCTTTCTTCTACAATTGGTATGGCATATCAAGTCATGACATTCAATTAACATTTCACATCATAAAGCAGTCCTTTTTCTTTGTAATGAAATAACAACTCCTTCCCGCGCCCCCCCCTCTCTTTCTCTGGGTGGGAATTTATGCAGACAACTTCTCTGTTTGGAAGAATTTCAAGTGTCAAGGGCTTACATAATACTCCAGATGACAAAGAGGTCGCAGCTGTTGGTGCAGCCTGTGCTTTTCTGCATGTCACCTTCAACACTTTACCTCTTGAAAGAATCATGACTGTACTAGCTTATAGAACTGAACTTGTTCCTGTTCTCTGGAATTTTATGAAGCATTGCCATGAGAACCAGAAGTGGACATCCTTGTCTGAGCACTTCTCATATCTATTGTCGGGAGATGCTCCTGGTTGGCTGTTACCTCTGGCGGTTTTTTGTCCCATCTACAAGTAATACTACTTCTGTTGGTCCAAATCTTTTTAATAGTAGTCTATCCTCATGGGCATGTGGAATCGGTTGATTATTTACTCCTTACAATGCACTCTACTTAAATGAAAATTTTCTCTGGCTTATGTTGAGGTTATAGAACTGGATATGACTTTTCTTTATCCTTTCTTTGGCTGATCAGGTATATGCTTATGATTGTTGATAACGAGGAGTTCTATGAACAAGAAAAGCCACTTTCACTGGAGGATATTAGATGCCTAATTATTATACTAAGACAGGTAATTTTAGTAATAAGCTCCAGTTCAATTGCCAGAGGGGGGAAAAAAACGTAAGCACAGAGGAGCTAAATGGGCATCATTTCGCTAGATGGTGGCATGTCTTAAAATATAGCATGGTCACTGAACTAGTTTTTATTTTTAATATGATTATAGAATATTGTGAGTTTTGATACACATTCGAGAACAACAACTAATATAGTATGTTGTGTGCATTTACTATTTATGCAGGCCTTATGGCAGCTTCTCTGGGTGAATCCTACAACTCCAAATACTGTAAAATCTGTTACCAACAATAATACCCTTAAAGGACACACAGTGGAAGTCCTTCAACACAGGGTTAGTATTGTTGCCGCTGAGCTCCTCTCTCAGGTAAACATGAACTTTAATTTGTTTTGTATTTAAGTTGTTTGTGATTACTTCTACTCCATGGAATAACATGTTACAAGCTCTTTGTGTCATGCAAAGTTTTCTCCATCTAATAATGCACAATGGATATTATTCTCCGGTTTGTTTCTGTTAAATGTTGTTGTCAACTGTTGATGTAGTTGCAAGATTGGAACAATAGGAGGCAGTTCGCTCCCCCAAGTGACTTTCATGCTGATGGTGTTAATGAGTTCTTTATTTCACAGGTAATAGATTCTATTTGTCAATTTGGCTTCACAGGACTAAATGCTGCTATATATATATATATATATATATTTTTTTTTTTTAATAATATTTTTCTCTTCCGGCTCAGGCTGCAATAGAAAGTACCCGAGCAAATGACATATTGAAGCAAGCTCCCTTCCTTGTACCTTTTACAAGCAGAGTTAAAATATTCACCGTAAGTTGTTTACCTGTATCTTGACGACTTGAGTTTTAACAGTTGTTACTTTTAGCTTACAATCAGATGCACCTTGTCAGTGCATGAAGGCTTTCAAATTATTTCTCACTACTTTTCAATTGTGTTCCTAAAAATACGTCTGAAAATGTGTTTTCCAGTCACAATTGGCTGCAGTCAGGCAAAAGCATGGTTCTCACGCTGTTTATACCAGAAACCGATTTAGAATACGAAGGGATCATATTTTAGAAGATGCTTACAATCAGATGAGTGCTTTATCTGAGGATGATCTTCGAGGAACGGTAAATTTTCTTACTTGTAAACATGTCATGCAGTAAGTTATACTCCCTTTTGTGAGTGGTGTAACTGGATTTAGTATGTATTTTTCATTTTTTATTTTTTTCTCAAACTACCTAGTATTTACTTCAAGTATTTTGCTTGCAGATACGGGTAACATTTGTAAATGAATTTGGAGTTGAGGAGGCTGGCATTGATGGTGGAGGGATTTTCAAAGATTTCATGGAAAACATTACTCGAGCAGCCTTTGATGTGCAGTATGGGCTATTTAAGGTTGGTTTTGCAGAATGAACTTCAAGGAAGACGCTAAATCTACACTAATTAGGCACCTTTTATGGGGGAAAAAAAAAAAGAAAAAGAAAGAAGAAGCTGATAGCTATGCAGAGGAAACCTTCATAGTCCGTACTCACATTGAATCACACTAGAAATACATCAAATTTTATATTCTTGATGCTGGAATATAACGTATAAGAGAGTTCATCATGCTGACGTATTGTGCTAGACTAATTAAACAGGTCATTGTTATTTTGTCATGACGTTCTTGAAGCAATAGAATCTGACTTACAATTTAATAGTAGATATTGGAATTTCTGTACTCACCTATAAATTCTAAAGGAAAGAGTGATTGGGACTTGGTCGGAGAAAGGGAAGAAAATTAGGTTTTGATCCTGTGACATACACTCTCTTTGTTCATATTCAGGAAACGGCTGATCACCTGCTTTACCCTAATCCTGGATCAGGAATGATACACGAACAACATCTCCAATTTTTCCATTTTCTTGGAATTCTTCTTGCAAAGGTATGCAAAATCTCTGACTTCTCCGTTTTCTTGCTTTTCCCTTTCCTTCTGTTGCTGACTGTCATCACTTAGGTCTTAGCTAGTTATTGTTAGAGCTTGAAGATAATCTACCTGCTGTTAGTTTCTTCGTAACCTACATGGCTTATTTCATGCAAGGTCATGGAACACATTTATTCAATGAGAAAATAAATTGATATCTGTCGTCCTATCTGTTAAAATGCTACAATAAGTATTCCAAAGCAGAAGTGTTATGTCCTTAGAACCCTTGTTCTCATAGCATTAATTCCTCAACTAATCTGGTTCACAGGCCTATTTGAGTGTATCTTGAATTAGTAATTTTTCCACGTTGGGTGTTCTTGAAGTTATCTGTTAATTTTTTATCAATAAATCATGCTGGTGCCTTCGTGTTGTTTTTTTTTCTCCTTTGCAGGCAATGTTTGAAGGGATTCTCGTTGATATACCATTTGCGACATTCTTCTTAAGCAAATTAAAACAGAAGTAAGTCATCGACAAGATTCCCTCTTTCCATTGTTAATAGGTTCCTAGTTGCATTCAGACTATGATTATCTCATGTTTCAAAGCGAGCTTAAGCAGTTATAGGAAATTTCAGTAGTTGTTGTATGTGATTCTGTCATGTCCATAATCTTTTGTCAAAATACTAAGTTGGCATGTGTGTTTAATTTGTTCTTCAGGTACAACTACTTAAACGATTTACCTTCTTTGGACCCAGAACTGTACCGCCACCTAATTTTCTTGAAGGTATCTACACCCAACCCCTCCAATTTCCCCATTCTTTTCTTATCTTATATTACTTGCGTGTAGCATTTTTCGTGGTTTCGAAGCTGAAAAACTTGGCTATTACATAGCTTAATCTTGGATAGTATTGTTGTGCTATTATTTTTAGGGAAACCAATTAACTATTTTAGTGATAAATTGGTTTGTGATGGAGTCTCGATCATTTACAAAGATGTGACATGTGAGCTACTTTCTTTTATTGGTAAACTGGTATATATATATATATTCCAGTTGCTATTTAATTTAAAGCCTTGGTGGTTATTTATTTGTTTATTTATTTATTCTGACAATCTCGGGTTTTCCCATTTGCTATAATTGGTAGCATTACAAGGGGGACATTTCAGACTTAGAACTTTACTTCGTCATTGTAAATAATGAATATGGAGAGCAAACGGAAGAAGAACTACTTCCTGGGGGCAAGAACTTGCGCGTCACTAATGAGAATGTTATTACATTTATTCATCTAGTAGCCAATCACCGGTTGAATTCTCAGGTCACACAACCTTCCACGCTCGAGTTCTTTAAATTTCATGTGAGGTCCATTCTCTCCTTCATGGTATTTTTATGACAAAATAAAAAAATTCTTGCAGATACGTCACCAAAGTTCACATTTTTTGAGGGGGTTTCAGCAGCTTATACAGAAAGAGTGGATTGATATGTTTAACGAGCATGAACTGCAGGTACGGTGGCACATTTATGATTGTTCCAATTCTTCTTAGTAAGTCTTATGACAACTAGAGTTTGCATGGAAATGCCGATGCTGTTATATCTACATACAACTAATTGATGTGAAATGTCCCAAGTTCCTATTTTATTATTTGTATGTGCGGTATTGACTTGTTGATCAATTAGTGCATTTGTAAGTAAACTGCCAACCGTGCTATGAGGGTATTGGTATCACATTGCAGCAAATGGAACGAACCATCAATTACTTGAGATGCATTATGAATACATTTAACATGTAATGCATCTTCTTGGTCATCTTAAACATAAGAGGAATGATTTATCACCAATAAAGACTAATAGGGACCCAAAAAACTTGATGGAGATATACTTTCTCCATAAGCTAATAAAAATGTCTTTAAAGCTCAATTGCTTGGTTTCTTCCGTTGTAGCTACATTCCCCCTTTCCTCTCTCGCCTCTGAAAGTTAGCTTTGGCTGCTTAGTTTGTATTACTTTTATTTGGATGCATAATTATTGCGTGGTTAATAAACTGAAAAATCTGTGATGTGGCTACTTAATCGAGGCTTATTTCTCCTTTCTCTTTGACAGCTTCTGATATCAGGTTCGCTGGCCAGCTTGGATGTTGATGATCTACGATTAAACACAAACTATGCTGGTGGCTACCATAGTGTATGTTTTTTCTTACCTTTGTTTTCGATTTTTTGGATCCACTCTGCTGTAGACGAATATATATGTCCTTTTTTTTAATTTTTATTTTTATATATAACAAGTCTGGGATTTTAAATTTCATGGCATTTGTTTTTTAAAAAGTGTAAAATAAACCATATGCACCCTTGCATCAATTTTGTTCAGCATGTATCCTTGCTCTGGGTTTTGCAATGGAAGTTGTTTTTTCTTTGCCACTCTATTTTTCTAATTGCTTGGGACTGTGCATCTTGCTCTGACTCCAATTATTATGAAAGTGGATTTTTTTTCGTACCCAATAGTATTCATATTTTATTTATATTGTTGCAAGATCTTTTTATTTGGTTGCTTTTGCAGCTAAAAACTGAGTAATTATTGTTCATTATTTCTTTTACAGGAGCACTATGTCATTGATATGTTCTGGGAAGTCCTTAAAAGCTTCTCGTTGGAAAATCAGAAGAAATTTCTCAAGTGAGTTACGGAACTATCATATACTCGTCTGTCTGTATTTGTTGGCTACCTCAAATTGTCTGTATTCAGTTAGATTATAATATAATGATCAATAGGAAGGATTTGGCTAAATCATATGCTTTATGCAGGTTCGTGACTGGTTGCTCTCGAGGACCACTGCTTGGATTCAGATACCTTGAGCCATTATTTTGCATACAGAGGTAATTAAAAACACACACAGTCATATAGATTTTATTTCAGCATCATTTTTTTCTTCTTGGGGCAAAGTGGAAGTACATTATATCCGGCCTCTTATGGGTTTCCTTTATGCATGAATTATTCTTAAATTCCTATACCTTATTGTTGCAGGGCGGCTGGCAGTGCTTCCGAAGAAGCTCTTGACCGATTACCAACATCAGCTACTTGTATGAATCTTCTAAAGCTTCCTCCTTATAGAAGGTTCGTCTGAAGTTGTTCTAGCACCCAAATCTCTTAATGGATATTGAATATTTCATAGTCGTGTGCTATAAAACATCTCTTAAGTTGGGATAGTGTTTGTGTTATTTTATTATTTTCTGAGACATAGGGACGGTGAAGGGCTTCTACCAAGTCTGTTATGTTTGAAAGCAGGAATCACTTTTACATTTTTCTTTTCCAGCCAATATTTCCCTTTTCCTCTTTATTTCTTTCTTCATTCTGTTGTGATTGAACATTTTGGTCACTTTGTATCCTTGTCGCAATTTACTTGGTTCTCAGCATTGTTTCAACTTCAATTGACAAATATATATATATATATATATATTTATGTATGTAATATTTTTTTCTTCTAATGCAGCAAAGAGCAACTGGAAAAGAAACTTCTGTATGCTATAAATGCAGATGCTGGTTTTGATTTGAGCTGAGTCTCTCCATTCACGTAGTACCAGGTGCAAAATTTTATGCTCCACACTGGATTGGAGTGAAGAAAAGTACCATTCTCACGAGGATGATATGCAACAAGCACCGTCTGGATAAATCGAGCTTCATTCTCAGAAGCGGCTAGTGCCAACAAGGCTGCATAGATTCCTATCAAGATCATAAAGCAGATGTAAAGCTCAAATAGAATATGAGATGTAGATAATATATATCTATATGTATGTATGTTTCCTTGATAGCCTATGTGCGTCTGATTTGCGAGGTTCGCAGCAGTTGGACTGGAGGAAAGCGATTCTTGTATTAAAAAAAAAAGAAAAAAAAAAAAAAAAGAAAAGAAGATAGGTGATCAAGTTGTATAACTGATATTTTGCTCAGAAAATCTTGCAAATTTTTGTAAATAATAGTGGTACGACTTCTAGAGGTAAATCTTTGAAGAAGTTTCAGTACGTAGATTTCTCTTCTTTTTATTGAAGTCATGATAATCTGTAACTGGAAAAGGGATAAGGTGATTGTTTTCTTTTGGTTGTGTGTGTGTATCACCAGTAATGCTATGCTTGAGTTGTTCAAGTCGTGGCCAGGTGAATTATATGTGTGTATATATATATATGTCAGTTTGAAAGTTTGAATGATTTAATGTCACTTTATGCTAATATTAGTGGGATCTACACTAGAATGTTTATGGTTTGCCAAAGACAATTAGATTTGACTGTTGATCCAAGTACGAAATGATAACTAGTAGAACAAACAAAAGCATTGTACGAACAGAAGAAGTGTCCTATTTAGCTACTCAAGATTTGTTTTTATCTGAATTTTTATTTTCTTGAAAGTTATTTTGTATCAGTAATGGTAATAAGTAATGGAATCTTAATTGGTAAAATGAACTTTTGTGAAATTAGCAGGATGATCTTCTTCCATTTTTACACCGGTGCGTTGCGTAAAATTTACAAACAAATCTTATTGCAATTATAAAAAAAAATTTATGAGTATTTTTGTTGTAAGGAAATTTTTTATTGTGAGACTTCATATTTAACACCACCGGTAGGAAATTAGTATTTCAGGTTAACTTTTAAAAAGTTAAGCAAATGGTTAACAGCATTTCCTACTATTTTTTAGGTTTTTTTTTTTTTTTGGGAAAATGTAATATCTTTATTTTTACACTCTCATCAAACTGAATTATTTCAGAAAAGAAAATCAAGTGTTTAATTTTTATGCATTAGCCAGAGCAATTTTATGAAATTCTGAAAGAAAAAAGCATTTAAAAAAAGATTTATTTCAGGTGTAAAAAAGGCATTTCCATATATATTGTGCGGTAAAAAAAAAAAAAAAAAAGTACATATGTAACATGTTATGGGAAAAAAAGAAAAATATTTTCCTGCTCCTAAAAAAAAAAAAGAAAAAAAAAAATATGGGGAGAGGCGGGGGGGAACACCGTGGGAGGCAAACGGAGAGAATAGAAGAGCGGAGACTGAGAGGCACGGCGGCCTTCATTTCCATATAAAAACTGCTGAGTCTGATCTCGCCTCTTCTTCATTTCCATTCGTTTTCGTGGTCTTACGAATTTCAGAATCTACCAGAGAGAGAGAGAGAGAGAGAGAGAGAGAGAGAGAGAGAGAGAGAATGGTGAAGGTGCGTATGAACACCGCCGATGTTGCGGCGGAGGTCAAGTGCCTACGCCGTCTCATTGGAATGCGTTGTTCCAACGTCTACGATCTCTCTCCCAAGGTCTTCTTTCTCTCTTTCTTTGCCTCTTCACCATTTCCCTCTTCTTTCCTTGATTTCAATTTCCCTCCTCGAATTTCTCCAAATTCTTCCGCCTTTTTTTTTTTTTTTTCTTTTTCTTCTTGCTTCGTATGTAGTTATTAATCGTAATCTGAATCTTCTGCAGACGTATATGTTCAAGCTTGTGTATAGTAGCGGCGTGACGGAGTCTGGGGAGAGCGAAAAGGTTTTGCTTTTGATGGAAAGTGGTGTCAGATTGCACACCACTGCTTATCTCCGGTGAGCGCCTTTCCGTGAGCCCGTTTCGCAGAGTTTTTGCTTGTGGTTCTAATTCGTGGAAGAAGAGACTTTTGTTCAGAATTCTATTTAATATTTGAATTTTAGAATTCTCTTGAGAAGCTATGTGGTTTTGGCTTTGAATGAAATCTCTTCTTGAGAGCCAAAGCTCTTATAGAAAGTCATCCCAAACACTCCCATAAGCGGATTTTGGACCCATGAAGCTAAAAGTTGCTCCGAGGAAGCAATGCCAAATATGCCCGACACCTCTACTAAAGGAACTTTTCCAATTTTTGCTCCATTTTAGTTGATAACATAATCTTAGGATTTGATCGAGTTAATCGAATGCAGACGTTCTATAAGAAAGATGATGAATTTTATTAATTCTCTTTTTGTACTTCAAAAGTAAGAAGGGACTGTTCCCAAATTCTTGTCCTTAAATCTCTTTCTTGGGAATTGTGTGTCAGCGTTTAGCTTATTCCGTTTTCTGATTTTTTTTTCTCCCAGCTTACAAACAAAGTGAGGGAAAAAAAAAAAAAAAAAAAGAACAGTTAACTTAAGTCTTCTCATTTTAACAGAGACAAGAGTAACACTCCATCTGGGTTTACTCTCAAACTAAGGAAACATGTACGGATGAGAAGGTTGGAGGATGTGCGACAGCTTGGATATGATCGGGTGTGTATTGTATGCCATCTTTTATATTTAGGGTGTATGTACAGCCTGTTCACAATAATCATTTCCAATATATATATATTTTTTTCAGAATTAACTAAGATCATTGTCTTCCATTGGTTTCATGACTCTTGTTTCTACTAAGCTGAAAGGTCCGTTTCAATTTTTCATGAATTTATGTTTGTTTCACAGATTATTTTGTTTCAATTTGGACTGGGGGCTAGTGCATGCTACGTTATACTGGAGTTATATGCCCAAGGAAACATTATTCTCACCGACTCTGATTTTATAGTCATGACACTACTTCGGTCCCACAGGTTTGAGGTTCAAATCATTTGATCTCCTTTCGTCTTGTATGAGTCATATCATCAGTTAATATGATCTCATTTTAACAGGGATGATGATAAAGGAGTTGCAATCATGTCTCGGCATCGTTATCCTACTGAAATTTGTAGGGTTTCGAGCGAACTAATGTTGCAAAGTTGCAGGCTGCACTTACAACTTCTAATGAGACTGAGAACGATGAATTTGATAAGGTTAATGACAGTGGAATTAATGCACATCCTACTTCAAAAGAAAAGCAGGGTAACCATGAAGGGGTAAAGAATTCTGATTCAAATAGAACCGCAAGTGGTGGTTCTCGTGCCAAAAAAGCCACATTAAAAATTGTTCTTGGGGAAGCACTTGGATATGGGCCTGCACTTTTGGAGCACATGATATTAGATGCTGGTCTGGCGCCGAACACGAAGATTTCTAAAAATAACAAGTTGGATGATGCCATGATTCAGGCTTTGGCCCATGCTGTTGAGAAATTTGAGGATTGGCTACATGATGTCATATCAGGGGATATTGTTCCTGAAGGATATATTTTGATGCAAAATAAAAATTTGGGGAAGGATGGACATCCGTCTGAATCAGGAACTGTAGGACAGGTTATTACCATACTTACCAGTATTAATTTCTACACATTTATGTAGCAGTATTATTGATTTCTTAATGTTCCTTTGCAGATATATGATGAATTTTGCCCCATATTACTTAACCAGTTCAAGTCACAGGAGCATGTTAAGTTTGAGACATTTGATGCTGCTTTGGATGAGTTTTACAGCAAAATTGAGAGTCAAAGAGCTGACCAACAACAAAAAACAAAAGAGATCTCCGCCATCCAGAAACTTAACAGGATACGCATGGATCAGGTATTCATTGTTTTTTTACGTGGAGTACCAATTTTGTTTTATCCACAAATTGAGCGTAGGCCCTTTTTTCTTACATTTTGGATAGTTACATTTAAGCCATACAAAATGGATCTTTTTTTCTTTATGAATAGTGGAATTGCATGTGATGTCAATTATATTTTTACATGTTTAGTGATGTGTTTGGATGTCGAATTGCTTGTAAAAGTAAGGAGGAACAATTAGGCCCTTCATGTGCAAGTGTGTAGGGACTCGGGATTAGGAACCTGACTTGACCCTATAATGTTTCTTGGGTAAACGTTTATGGTGTCTAGAAGGGTTGGGTGAAAAATAGGATTATTTGATTATTATATATCTTGTTCTGCTCTTGTCATCTTATTGTGTTCCAATCCTATGCTGCAGGAAAATCGTGTGCTTACACTAAGACAAGAAGTTGATCGTTGTGTTAAAATGGCAGAACTGATCGAGTATAACTTAGATGATGTAGATGCTGCTATATTAGCTGTTCGTGTGGCTCTTGCCAATGGTATGAGTTGGGAGGATCTTGCTCGCATGGTGAAGGAAGAGAAGAAATCTGGAAATCCAGTTGCTAGCCTAATTGATAAGCTTTATCTAGAGAGGAATTGCATGACATTGCTTTTGAGCAACAATCTTGATGAAATGGATGATGATGAAAAGACAATGCCAGTGGATAAGGTGCTATTTAGCTTCGGATTGTACAACATTTTCTGTGGATTATTATCGATATCCATATTTTATTTCATACCATTTTTGCTTTGTTTTAGGTAGAAGTTGATTTGGCACTCTCAGCACATGCCAATGCTCGGCGGTGGTATGAACTTAAGAAGAAACAGGAGAGCAAACAGGAAAAGACTATTACAGCACATGACAAAGCATTTAAAGCTGCTGAAAGAAAGACACGCCTCCAGCTATCTCAGGTAGTTTATATTCCAAATGTTCCTGAGTTCACAGTGTGCTTTACAATCTCATGTTATGTTGATTACTAGATTGCACAAAAGCCCGATTACTACCATTCTTCCTGTGACATTTTAAAGAGCTAAGCACCTATTCAATAGGCTTTCCTAATGTTCATGGCAATGAGAGGTAACCTTACAAAACGAGGTGGGAAACATAGCGTGCTTGTCACAACATAGGACCTAACAATATAATGATTTTGAAGCCTTCCTCACTAATAGAAGAATTTTTTTGGGAGCAAATTTATTGTATAAAGGCACCAATTTTTGTTAAAAAAAAAAAAACTTGTCTTTTGCTTGCTTTTTGCACGAATATGTTAATACTACAAGGGCATAATAACTTTTGGATATTTTTATCACTTAAAATAATTTTATTCTTTTGAAAAATGTAAGTTGGGTTGACTCTTGAATTGATTAATCTTCCATGCTCTTTTCTGAAATTTGCAGGAAAAAACTGTTGCTACCATTTCACATATGCGTAAAGTTCATTGGTTTGAGAAATTTAACTGGTTCATAAGCAGTGAGAACTATTTGGTAATCAGTGGACGTGATGCTCAACAAAATGAAATGATAGTCAAGCGCTATATGTCAAAAGGGGATCTGTAAGTTCCTAATCAATGTGATATTATCTATGTGGTAATGCCCATTTGGTTTATTGGGAAGTGCTTCGCTCCCCACCACACACACCAAAAAAAAAAAAAAAAAAAAAATTCTCTATGTTCCGTGCAGAGTATACATGGAACTTGCTTTAACAATTTCAGTTTTTATGTATAGTCGAAAAAATTCTGCCCATTTAGCTTTTACGGGGGTTCCATTTTTTTTGTCTTTACTCCTGAAAAGTGTTATGGTTTCTTAACAGGTACGTCCATGCAGAACTGCATGGAGCGTCTTCGACTGTGATAAAAAACCATAGGCCTGACCAACCTGTACCTCCACTCACATTAAACCAAGCAGGATGTTATACAGTATGTCCATGGCCTTCCATTTATTCTTATTTGTGTGTTTATAATGTAAATATTTTGAGTGTTTCACATCAACGATGAGTGATTCAATTAGGTTTTTATAATATGTTACAGGTTTGCCAAAGCCAGGCGTGGGATTCAAAGATTGTCACCAGTGCTTGGTGGGTTTATCCCCACCAAGTCAGTAAAACTGCTCCTACCGGGGAATACCTTACAGTTGGGAGTTTCATGATCCGTGGGAAGAAGAACTTTCTTCCACCACACCCTCTTGTTATGGGCTTTGGCTTGTTATTTCGCTTGGATGAGAGCTCGTTGGGTTCACATTTAAATGAAAGGAGGGTAAGAGGTGAGGAAGATTGGATGAATGACGTTGATTACAGTGGCCCTCTCAAAGAAGAATCTGATACCGAGTCAGAGGCTGAGGGACATAAAGAAGAACCAAAGGGCCATCCTAATTCATCTGAAAATTTACCTAGACCAGTATCAGAAACTGTGTCTGGGGTCGATTCTACCCAGAATGTTCTGGCAATGCCCACTACTGAACCAGAGAAAACGTATGAACTATCTGCCAAAGATGGCAAGATATTTACCAATGTCGATCAGGAGAATGCCTCTAACGTCGCTGGCCATGACATTGCATCAGTCACCCCGCAACTTGAGGATCTTCTTGATAGAGCGCTTGGGCTTGGATCTGCTACTACATCTAGTAAAAACTATAAAATTGAAAGTTCTCTAGCAGATTTGGATGAGGAGAATGTTCTTGAAGAGAAGAAGGTAACTGTAAGAGATAAGCCCTATATCTCAAAAGCTGAGAGAAGAAAGCTTAAGAAAGGCCAGAATAATGGTACAGAAGAAAATGTTGAGCAGGAAGAAAATGTTAAGCAGGATGAGGAAAAATTAGAACGTGATCGTTCTTCAATTCAGTTTGAAAAGCATGTTCATGACGCAAAGCCGAGTGGTGGAAAGATCGGCCGTGGACAGAAGGGTAAACTCAAGAAGATGAAAGAGAAGTATGCTGATCAAGACGAGGAGGAAAGAAGTATCCGTATGGCTTTACTTGCTGTAAGTACTATGACTTGCACTATGCTTTATTAGACAAAGGTCCTCTGGCATGTCCTTCAGAATGTTGAATGACGATACATGTTTATTTTCAAGTCTGCAGGAAAGCACACAAGAAAGACACAGAGTTACAAAATGCAAATCCTGCTCCAACCAAAGGAAAGAAACCTGATGGGGGTATGTCATCCATGTTTCTATTGATAACAATTGTTGATTGTCATAAATTATTTCCAATCGTTACTAGCTGGAGATTATTCTTTTTCGGGGAAAAATTATGCCTTGCATTTTGATTTCATAAGGGGTGTACCTTTGTTGATCTGGACATGACTTTTTAAATAATCTTCTTCTTCTTCTTCTTCTTCTCCTCTCTCTCTCTCTCTCTCTCTTTAATAAACAATTCCAGGTCCGTTAGATGCTCCTAAAATATGTTATAAATGTAAAAAGGCGGGTCACTTGTCCCGGGACTGTCAAGAGCGTCCAGAGGATGTGTCACCTAGTCCTGTTAATGGAGGTGAAGTTGATCCTCAAGTGGCTGAGGGTTTGGATAAAACTGCTTCTGATTTGGACAAGATAACATTGGAGGAGGACGATAGTCACGAGATAGATGAAGAAGAGAAAGGGAAACTAAATGACGTGGATTACTTAACTGGGAGTCCCTTGCCTACTGATATCCTCTTATATGCCGTGCCAGTCTGCGGTCCTTATAGTGCAGTGCAATCTTACAAATATCGTGTGAAGATAACTCCTGGAAGCGCAAAGAAAGGGAAAGGTACACATAATTATCGGTCAAATCACATCCTCGTGCGTGTTTATGTATCAGAGCCTCTTTTTTATGTTTGTGCTTTGTGTGTGCATACTTGTTTTTGATTAAATGCTGTGCCATCACTGCTAGATGGTTACGGTTTCAGTTATTGCAATTATTGTTTTCTTTCGTTTTAGATTGCAACAGGAACCCAAGAATGGCAGAGAAAGACTGCTCAAAACATAGTAGAACGAAACTCAAGCAAAGCGACAAACAAAAAAACTAAAGATTAATTCTTCGCATTATGAAAACACTAAAGTGTAGATGATTATAGACACTTTCATCGATAATCACTTGAACGTTTATTTTTATTGCTAAATGAGACTACCATAGTTTAACAGTTCCTATGTGTAACGTGTGTGTTTTCTTTGATGTTAATAGACTCTAATTTTTGCTGTTATGCAGCTGCAAAGACCGCCATGAACTTGTTCAGCCACACGCCAGAGGCAACAACGAGAGAGAAGGAGTTGATGAAAGCATGCACAGATCCCGAGTTAGTTGCCGCCATTATTGGAAATGTGAAGATAACAGCTGCGGGCCTTACACAATTGAAACAGAAGCAAAAGAAGAGCAACAAGAGCAGCAAAGGAAAGAGCTAGTTCCATCCAAGGAGACTTTCATTTCAACTCCCGTCTTCCTGTATAGTTGAAAAAAGGCATTACCGTTTTTGTTTTGTTGTCCTCAGATTTTGTACTTTGTATATACTAATGTCTCTGCTTCACACACTGTAACTAGACAATCTGATTGTTGTTGTGAGGTCTATTAGTTTCTTCTTCTAAAGGCCTTTGTAGTCAATCTGTCTCGTGGGATGTGTGTACGCTTGTTTTGTGTAAAACAAAAAAATGTGGACATAGGTGATAAGGCTCATCCTTCTTTCTTTCTTTCCTTTTTATTTATTTATTTAATATCACGTTTGTTTGTTTTTAATTGGGTCATATTGGCACTCCCATTTATAGTTTAAAAGAAAAACTCTCCGGTTTTAAACTTGAGATTGACAACCATGAACTCCCCCCTTCTCACCTATTGAGCTGGTCCCACAACTTTTAAGAGCTTCTTTACTGCCTCTTGAATCAATCTGTTACTAAGGAATCACTGGAAATCTTGACAGTGAGAGAACCTCTTAACAACCGTTGTTCGTATTATAGTTTGGCAATTGTTGAATGTGATGTCGTTTTTGTTTATCAAAAAAAAAAAAAAAAAGATGACGTCGTTTTTCAAGACTCCCGTTGTTTTTCAATTTTCAATGACATTCTTTTTTTTTTTTTTTTTTAAATTTAATTTGAGGGGTTTTTCAACGACATTCTTGTTTTTTCTTGATTACTTTCGTCATCAACATCATGTCGTCTTTCAAATGTCGTCCTCTTATTTATAAATTTGTTGTCTTTTTCTATGCTTTGTTTTCAAAATAAACATGTCGCCGATTTCCCAAGATTTTGCCGTGTAGGATGTGGGATGGTTTGGAAATTGGACTATAATCAACATCATTTGAACAAGTCTCCCTAACACATAATAAAAAAGGGGAAAATATGCTCCTCTTATAGTAATCAACACACAGATTAAAGAAAAAGACATATCTATTTTATGTAAATTTGGCAACTTATTACTACCAACTCATCAATATTATCCACTTGAACTGAAATTCGTTAGCCATATATATATATATATATATATACTAGAAAATTCATTACCCATATGATTAGTTCTCTCAACATTTTGGGCACGTACCAAATATTAAAGGAGTTAATGTAATAATAATAATAATAATAATTAAAAAAAAAAACAGGTAATGGGATTGAAAAAGGAAAGCAATAAAACTACGATAATTAATTTTCTTTTAAATATTCTTAAGGTAAGTAAACTTTTTGGCTATTAAAAGCTATCCATTAACATAGTTAGAAAGCTTCTTCTCTATAAACTGGTGCATTGACAGATTTAAGTTTCACATATTGAGTCTTTTAAGTACTGATATTCGAAAAGCAATTTAGACAGTCTTTTGTAATGTCTGGTCAATATAGGTTCAACTAGAACAATAAAATTCAATGCAGTAGTGGCTCAAGACGAGTCTGGAGATTTCACTACCGTGAGCGATGTAGTGAAAGCAGCCCCAATAAATAGTAACACCTGATTCATCATCAGGAATCAAGCCTGGAATTTAGAAGGAGCACCTTGAGTCGACTTTAAATATGACTTTCATTACCTTCATCGGAGATGATGTTTCCAAAACGATCATCACTTTTGATCTTAGCAATGGTTCTGGAACCCACCTACAATTGACACCGGCATACTCAGTAAGAATAATATTATTCCCTTTTTTTTTTTTTAGACTTTTTAAAATTGTTAATCAATTTCTTAATATTCATGCCCATGAAGAGGATCCAAAAAAAAAAAAAAAAAAGTACGTATATGACTAAAACATTAGCTAGATACTGCTAATTTGGTTAACTGTATTTATTTACAGCAGCTAATTTTTGTTTGATGATAATGTAATTTTTGAAGGTGTCAAAGGGCGAGGGTTCGTGGCAAAGTCAATAACAATAGAGAATTCAGCAGGAGCAGAGAACCATCAAGCAGCTGCTCTATACAACGGATCCGATCAATCGGCCTTTCAGAATTGCAGATTCCTTGGTTACCAAGACACCCCTGTACGCACACCAAAACCGCCAATTCTACAAAGACGGCGACATCTACGGCACTGTTGACTTCATCTTCAGCCACGCAAGCGCCGTCTTTCAAGACTGTCGTGTCTTCGCTCGTTGGTCTGCCTTCATCGCTGTCACAGCGCAAGACCGAGCAAGTCCAAAAGATGTCCACGGCTTCTCTTTCCAAAGCTGCATGGTGGAAGCCTCAGGAGAGGTGACACCACCCCAGATGGCCAATATGAGGGTGTTTCTAGGCAGGCCATGGGGGCACTAGTCGAGGGTGATTTTCATGCAGAGCTTTCTGGACGGCGTGTTGGACCCGAAAGGGTGGACTGAGAGGCCGGGGAAACCAGTGGATGTGTTGTATTATGCGGAGTACGAGAACAGAAGTTCGGGTACAGATACTTCAAAAGAGAGTGAAGTGGCAAGGTTTCCATGTCCTGAAGGATTCGAAGGAAGCAGAGGGGTTTACGGTGGCCAAGTTTATAGATGGGAATAGCCTGGAACTGGGGTGCCTTACAGGGCTGGATTGCTTAATTAATATTAATTTAAATTATACAAATGTTCTAGGAATGTTTGGTTATGCATTTATTTATATGTAATATAAATAACAATATATGCAACCAGTCTTAATATTACTTAAATTAATTGCGTGGTTGAAGTACTGTAGTTTCTAAGTTTAAAATATATTATCAGATTTGTTCTTGTATGAATGAAGCCCTACTCATTTTATTTGTTATTGAATTACTTGTTTTTATTTAAAATTTTCTGATTTATGTGGGTTTTTTTATATATAATCTTGTGATCGTAAAGAATAAATATATGCTTAACCAAGCAATATAATTGAATCAATCAATTACCACCAAGATATGGTTAAGCCGAAAAATGCTAGTGAGAAATAAACTAAAGAGTGTTGGTAGGCCGTTTCAAATAAGAAATAACGTGGTAAGGGCTCTTCTCACCTGTTTAAGTCGAGCTTTGTCTTAGGTTTGTTCCACTTAACAGATGTACCAACTAGCTACGGTTTACTAACAAATTATTTCTTTTGCAATTCTAATAATGTAAAGCTAGTGGTTTTGGCTTGCTGTTTCCTTTGCTGTGGAATGAAAACGGAACCACAAGCAAGGGATTTTCAGAGAGTAGCTCACTACGCGATGAAAGTTCAGTTTTATACCGCATCATTTGCTTGTCAGAAGTGCCTTTTGCTCCTTCCATTGTTAAATCGTACAGCTTAATGTTGAGCTCTTCTAACGAAAACTCTAAAGCCTCGTTTCTGGTCGAAATGTGCTCTTTTGGTAGATAAAATGCATTGTGCATATTTTGGCTTTTCTCTTAAAGCTAAACGCGGCATTCTAACGAAATTAACAAAGATAAGGTTAGATGGTTTGGTCAAATCTTTGGGAGCAGCTATTATGAGATTAACAAGATAATTTCTTTGATTAGCTATCGGACAATGTATTTTTTTCTTAAGAATTTCCACTAGCAGAATAATTATGGGGACGGAAAAAAAAAAGATGTTAAACCTCATTCTGACACTTCAGCTTCAGCTGGGGGAACATCACTGAGGTCCAAACCCTCTGCTGGCAAGTCAGAACTAAGAGGACCCAAGATACCATCCGAGTTGAGCGTCAATCCACTCTGCAATTTCAGGGACAAAGACATGATCAGAATCTCCAACTTAGGCCTAATATATATATATATATATATATATATATTTATTTTTACTGAATAATTTGATCCATTAGCTAAATGGCTTGGGCAAGTACCTCAGGCTGGAACCGAAGCATGTCTGCACGAGCCATGGCTTCTGCTTGAGCGATTCTTTGTCTGAATGTCTGAGCCATCTCCTCTGCCTGTTCGAACATGATTACAAACGTGTTAAATTATATGCAATGTGATTTCAAGAACAAATTAATGTATGTTCTATCTATCCTCTCAGCCTACTGCCTACGAAATACAATTTTATATTCAGAAATACCTTCTCAAAAACAAGCTTTGGATTGCGAATCATGTCTCCAGGAGTAGGTTCTAACTTCTTGGTAGAAAGACTCACTCGGCCTCTCTCTCGGTCATGGCTCAGTATCATAACCTAAAACAGAAGTATGGGTTAAGATCCATATATTCTTTTATTAAAAGGAAAAAAAAAAATTGGTACTAATTCATTTGCTTATATGATATTTATACCTTGAGAGTATCTCCAGGTTGAAGAACGGTTGCAATATCAGATACGCGGTCATGACTGATCTGACTGACGTGAAGAAGGCCATTGATTCCTCCAATGTCGATAAAGGCACCATATGGCTTCAGGCTCTGGACTGTACCAAGGACCACCGATCCGATTCCTAGCTGTGCCTGGCTGTCTGCCATTGCCTTGCGGTTACTGAGAACAAGCCTGGACTGTTCCTCATCAACCTCCACAAACTTGAGAGGAAGCTCTTTATCAAGAAGCTCCTCTGCAGTTGATTTCTAGTAATGTCATAGGAGAAAAAGGTCAGAAATTCACATATGTGCCCGAAAACAAATCAATATCTAAAGCTTAGATTGTTTAAATGGGCACTCTTGAGAAGAGTGCTATGCCACTAGAGCAATTATGATGTTCACAATTAGTGAGGCGAAAAGATACAACCTTACATCCTCACTTGATAACGTAGATATTACAGCCAACTTTGGTTTCATCCCAAATATCACTAACAATCAAGCATAAACTCTAGGAAAGACGAATAGGAAGTTAGAAGAGCCCACAATTGGAGGCTCCAGGTTAAAGGACTGACCGATGATATCTGCGAGAAAGGAACGAAACCTCTAAGGCCTTCCACCAGTGCCACCACTCCACCTTTGTTGGCTCCAACAACCTGAGTACATTGTTCAACAACTTCGTCAAGGAAAAGAATAGGAAAAAGGAATTACAACAAAGGGCAAGCAAACAGAAAAAGAAGCTCTACTGAGGGATTCAGTTTGTAATTTTGCTACAACTATTAAAAGAAAGTAACTTTATGATGAAAAACATAAAAATAAAAGTACAAAGTGGCTGGAGATTACACCGTGAATACTCACCTTACCCTTGATAACAACATCCTCAGCTTGGAGCTGTCTGCATCTTTCCCATGCAAGGTCATACTGGATGGACTTCAAGCTCAAGACCAAGCTATCATCCGCTTCATTCTCACCAATAATCACAAACTCCTCCTTCAAACCAGGAACTATCCCTGCTTCTTCCACATGTTTTATTCTGAAGATGCTTGCCTCTTGCAGAGGCAAGTACGCTGACGACTTAGCTGTAATGTCAACTAGCGCTCCATTCCTATCAGTACAGAAAACTGTTCCCTTAACCTGAAAACAATTCCATTTTTCATTTTTTTTTTTTGGGATAATAAATGAGATGCAACTTAAAAAGCGAAGGGAGACATTTACATTGAAAATGAAACTTCGAGGACAAGAAGTTCTCAAAGAGAATTGAGAACAAAACACTACTCCTAACATAAATTAATTAATACAAAACAATGCGAATTAATATTTCATTTTTGAAGCTAGGAAAAAATGTTTCTTGTCCTTCTTTTTTCAACATTGAATAAATGCCAAACCAACCAATACATATAATAAAACTCAAGTTCAAACTTCGCATTAACAGGGAGAAAAAAAAGCCTTTTGGATAATCCTCACTTTACAGACGGATACACGCGGAAGCTCATACTCATTTCCCATTTTCAGTTCCCTATTGAACACCAAAAACAAAAACTCACAAACAAATTCTCATCCAAGCCAAAACCAATTTTCCAGTTTCCAATTGTCAGTTCAAATTTCAATGCCAAAAAATCTGATTAAAACAATAAAGAAAAATCTCATCAAAAAGCTCCAACCCACTTGCCAGTTCCCAGTTTCCAGCTCAAATTGAACACCAAAAAACAAAAAAGAAAAAAAATCCTTAAAACCTCAGATACCCATTTGACAATTTCCAATCTTGAGTCCAAAACCAATCCCAGAAAAGCAAATTTCAAAGCCATAGACGGAGAAAAAAGAGCACGAACCTTGGTGCCAACTTCGGAGTCGAAGTCATACTTGTCGAGGGCGGAGTGGAAGTCATCGATGGTGAAGGCGACGCCCTCCATGGGGCCAGTGCGGCATCGCTCGTAGGCGTCCTCGAAGAGCTCTTTAAGCTTTTCACGCTCTCTCGTCTGCGCATTCGAGATGGCCACCGCCGAGACGACGGTGGAGACTTTCTGGGTCTGCGTCGCCGGAGAAGAAAACAGAGGCTTCCTCGAGAGTCGTGACGAGTATAGAGGTGGGCATCTCAGGCCCGTGAATTGCTGAGCCAAAGACGCCATGGATTCTGAGAGTCGAAGCAAATGCAAATGGAACAAGCTTGGCCTCAACAAGCTTTTCTTCTGTTTCGGATAATACAATGTGATGATAAGGCTTTTCGGAGTTCTGGCGGACTGGTGGTTATGTTTTATGGTGCTATGTTTGTAAAAATAAGTTGTATAATTGGAGTGATATGTGATTATGACTAAGTACAGGGATCTTGATGGAAACAAATTAAGTGACACTAGTTGGGCCACGGGCCCGATTAGAGTTTCAAAATTGGGCCTCTGTGGGCAGGATGGCCCATTTTTAAATTATCGAAAGCTTAAAAAATGATTTTTGAGGAGATGAGGGAACACAAGGAGCACCAGTGGTCTTGTGGTAACAGAATAGTACTCTGTTACGGTACAGACCGGCGTGGGTCTGATACCCGGCTGGTGCAATAATCATGCTGTGATGAATCATGCGCTTCTTGTGATGGCTGGGTCCTTCACTAACGTCCCAGATGAAATCTTAAGTCCCGTTTGAAAATAAGTTTAGTTTAAATTAAATTGTAATTCTTTTATCATGATTTTTATCTTTTTCTGAAAAAGTTTTTTATCTTTTTTAAAAAATTATTATTAAAACTTAAAAATTTTAAAGTAAACTTATTCACCAAACGCTTCCTTAATGCTTTTGGGTTTTGAGATTTTTATTTTTATTTTTACTTGTTTTTATTTTTCATTTTTTTCTATTGTCTTTTGTTCTAGTATGAACTAATGTTTAAAGTTAGTATACAATTTTAGGATTTATAATTTTTTTTTCTTTGTCAAATCTCGTTAAATATGTATATTGTTTTTATTATGTTATGATGTAAGTTGTACGTATAATTTAGTCACCATCTCAACATATCCGCAGACATTTAGCATCTCAGATATTCAAAAATGCTAGTATGCAATTTTAGGTTGGGTTCGATTCCCGAGTAGTGCAATAATCATGCCGTGATGAGTCTTTTGCTTCTTGGTGTTGGTTGGGTCCATCACTGCCATTTGATATTTGGACGAAATCTTGGTGCTTCTGAGCTTTGACATTTTTATTTTTATTTTTACTTTTTTTATTTTTTATTTTTACTTTTTTTATTTTTTTTCGATTGTCTTTTGTTCTTATATGAACTAATGTTTAAAGTTTGTATACAATTTTAGGATTTAGAATTTTTATTTTTCCTTTATCAAATCTCGTTAAATATGTATATTGTTTCAAAAAGGCTAGTACACAATTTTAGTACATGTAATTTCAAATTTTATTACATTACTATTTTTTAAGTGATCTAATGTTATGCGAGCATTCGGTGCTTCGAAAGACGTCAATCATTTTGGATATTTTAGATGCTATTTTCCAAACTCATAGCGGCGATATTTGCTTTGTACCTGATTCTAGGAACACTGTCCCGCTGTTTGATTATATTGCTATGTTTAGAAATTATGTATTTGATTGCTTGATTATGTGCAGCGTGCTTTTTCTCTATATGTTACCTTCTAAAAGCATACATAATTGCTTTGGATTAGTAAAAATTTTTCCAATTTTCAAAAATAAAAATAAAAATAAAAATAAAGGTTAATGCGCAATTTCAGCAGAGTATAGCGACAATAATTAACGATACTTTTCCCTAGATATTTCAATTAATTGGTGTACAATTTTTAAATTTTTATGATACGAGAGCAACAAATTAAATTTTAAATTTTAAACTTTAAACGGGACATGTGTCCTTGATAAAATGTGTCCTTAATATTTTTGTTTTCACAAATCATTTTACTACATTTGTAATGTACCAAATATTTTTATTTTTTAGGATAAAGTTTATTTTTATTCCTTATTTTATTTTTTTAGAAAAGGTGGCAATTCAATCTCTATCACCTCAATAATTACATCAATCATTGCACCACCACCAAGTGCAAATTTCTTCACGTAAGTAACTTTCAAGCTACAATGGTATGCATTTATTTATCAAAGAAGCTACAATGATGTGCATACGTGTGGTTCAAAAGGAATAAAAGCCTTTAATTTTTGCTTTTTAACCAAAACTCTAGTTCTTCCCAAAATTCCCATCTCTCAGGGGAAAAAAAAAAAAGTTCATGTAGAATTATTTAGATTCCAATTCTTGTCACCATGTACACTTGTTTGCACAACATAGTAGGAAGACCACATTAATACTGATGCCTGGCAATTACATGTACATGTGTCAAATCTCCCATCAACATATGAGTTACATAACTTGGAACTATTTGGACACGGCAACATTTATAATTTATTTTTCGAATTAGAAAATGTCGATTAGAATGAACATCACAGGAATCAATCAAAAGATTATATATATATATATAATCTGTAGAAAGATTTCGCAATTTATAGTTATTTTTATTATTTGTACTATAAGACTTCATATAATTCATGCGCGTTTCAGATTATTAGATTCAATCAAATTCATGTTAAAATGTATAAATATATAATTAATTTCTGATACAAACATAATGGTTGTAGTTTATGCAATATTATAAAGTTTGTGATTAATTGATTTTTTAATTAAATTATGAACGCCCCTTTTGTGGAATTGTTAGATAATCTTGTCCATGTAAAGTGCTATATATATACATATATGGATAAAATTATAATTTCAAAAAAATAACCTCCACTAGAACTATACTACTACTACCATGCAATGAGGTGTGATAAACGACACTTGAGGTCTTCTTCATCTTTATGAAACGCAACTTTGGAACTAGAACTCTATAAGCTTGTAAAGTAAAGCTGGGAATATTCATTAGCTACAGTGTTCAAACCGTGCGGAACATTTTGTTCTCTCGTTTGCCAAAAAGATATTCCTTTTTTTCTTTTTTTTTTTTTTTTTTTCCCTTGTCTGCTATTTTTCAATTACATATCAGTTTCTGTAAAATTTGTATTTTGTATGATTTTAAAAATCATTTATGATCACGTTCTTTAAATAAAATTTCTAGTTATATATAATGTCGATCTCTCCAACGTTATATTCACTTAGATTGAACGAATGCTACGTGTGTGTTTTGTTCTTAGGTCCGAAATTAATTTTTTCAATTTGAATCAAGTCCACTGTCCAAACTCGTAGTTTTTTTTAGAAAGGTTAACAAAATTATGATTTGGTTAAAATCTTATTTTAAACTCTCAAATATGGGATTTCCCCCTCCTTCCTTGTCTTCTTACTTTGGCGATTTGATCCCATTGTTTAATATGGATATATTTAAATCGTATTTTTCAGTTTGAACCAGAAAGATTCAAATCACATGAATCTCAACCCACATGATATTAGCTTTTGACTCTATCTACGAGGAGATTAATATGAAATAGATTGTTACTACTAATATAACCTAATTTATTTTTGACGCACTTCTTCAAGTTAAGTTTTATTATTATATAAAGAAGGACAATGCTCTAATGAACTTTAATTGCATAATATGTGTGTACATATTTTTTGAAAATATCAAAATAAATACAAATATACTATTAGTATGAAAATGTATTTAAAATGGTGGAGAAAAAAAGCTTACTTTTGGGTAATTCTGGAGTTAAATAAGTAAATTTGTTACTTTTAAATCTAAAATGTTGTGTGTATTTTTTTAATTTTTAATTTTTTTTTGTATAAAGAATTAAAAATGATACGTAAATAGAACCACCCCATAAAATATGTGCATCTTATTTATTTCCAAGTTAAAAAAGTGATCTTTCCATCTAGAGAATTAATCTGGAATATTCACCCCTTATTTTTTCTATGAATAAAAGACTAGATAAAGATAAATTAATATATATATATATAATCCTCTCTCCCTCTCAAGATTAGGTGATAAGTTAACCAAAAAGGAAAAATACTTTAAGAAACATAAACGGATACGAAACTAATAAATTTAAACCCCATTAACTATTGATGTTTCCTTTGCTTCACTTGTAGAGAACTCATCTATAAACCATCAAAACTACAATATATTTTGAAATGTAGAAAGTTATCAAAAGAGATCAAAAGGAAACAGAAAAAGTTTACTTTACTAGGATGAAAGATTTGAAGGCCGTTAATTTGATTACTGGATTTTAATTAATTAGGTTACGACATTTGCAGCAAAAACATCAGTGGTGCATCTAAAATTCAATTATGGTAAATTCTCCTCCAAAAGGCTAGCGGGATTGTTCAGCAAAGCTTTTCATAAGCTCGTTTTGGCTTTTAAAAGTGTTTGGAATGATTTTTTAAAAGCGAATTTCCTGTCATAAATTAATATGACTTCTCAAAAAAACTCTTTTTGAATAAATTTTGAAATGTGTGCTAGAGTTTTGATTAGACATTCTAAAATTTGTTCTAGCATTATTTTTCAGTGGCTGATTACTTGAAAATTTAAAAATTATACGTTTAATTTATAAACAATCATGATAAATAATTCATCTCCAAACTACAGTTGGATCATGCATTTACTTTTCATATATAATGAGATTATCATGGAAATGATATTTACCTAAATAACTTTTTTTTAAGGCAAAATTTCATTAAAATTTACCTAAATAACTTAATGTCTACCTTTAACTCCTTTTTCCCATCTATGAAAATGGAAACCATGTCCCAATTGCTTGAACACATTGGATTAGGATATCCTTGGTCGGTTGTACAGATTCTTAATGGACCCCCTTTAAGAAAAAAAAATCAATATATTGTAAATTATTATATGCGACAGAATCTCAAAAGTTGAGAAAGTTTCACGCCCACAATCAAATGCACTAAAACTTGCAAGAGATCAACTCAAATAGGCAAGTCTTTATAGTAAACTTCAAATTATCAAAAAATAAAAATAAAAATAAAAATTGGTCATTACCCAACAAAATTCTCATATCGCATTTGCATGCCACGTACTACTTCTCGATTAAAAATGCACAAAAGTCAACTAATCATTCCCTTTGCCCACATTTTCATGCCTATATATAGAGGCACTCCCTCTCCTCCTTTGCTATCAAATGCCTCCAAATATTAAAGACCCTAGAGTAGTATAGTAGTTGTATTTCTAGTCTCTCTCTTGTTTCTCTTAACTCCTCTTCATAATATTTCTTTTCTTTTCTTTTTTTTTTTTCCTTCTAACTTCAAACCCCAATTATAAATATGGACGGTGCCAAGAGGGCATACGTGACCTTCCTTGCAGGCAATGGAGACTACATCAAAGGTGTTGTAGGCCTCGCCAAGGGCCTTCGCAAGACCAACACTCCTTACCCTCTTGTGGTTGCCGTGCTGCCGGATGTCCCCGATGACCACCGTCGCATTCTTCGCTCCCAAGGATGTGTCGTCCGGGAGATTGAGCCCGTCTATCCTCCCGAAAACCAAACCAAATATGCCATGGCATATTATGTCATTAATTATTCCAAGCTTCGCATTTGGGAGGTTAGTTCTATTAATTATCTCGCTTTCTTATATTCTTCGAACTCTATAGTGTTTATTTTAGTGATCTTAGTCGTTGCATGATTTTCCCAAACCAGCCAAAATTTTAGAGACATAAATGAAGCTTTCATGTCTAGTTTCTCCCACTATTTTAGACACGATTCGTTTTTATCCACATCTATATAGCAAAAGGCTACATAATAAGTGTGTTGGTATATCCAGAAAAAAAAAAAAAAAAAAGTGTGTTGGTATATATTTTTAGCATATCTATTGTGGGTCAATAACATAATCATATGTACTTCTTAATTTTAACTATTTCTCAATTTACCCTTTCAGTTTAGAAACTACAAAGTATCTTTTGAATTTCAAAGACTTGGTTTGATTTCATCACTTGCACACCACCAAAAAAAAAAAAAAAAAAAGGAGAAAAGACAAACATCCCCTTAAACCAAATCTCTCATTAAAAAAATAATTTTTTATTAAGAAAAAATTCTGTAAAAAACATAAAATGAAAGATCTTTTTATTGAAATTTAGTTTTTTGTTTTGGGATTTTTTAGAGTTTTAAATGTATATATAAAATAGCTTTCATGAGAACATATTAGTGTCGTTTTGCCCAAATTTTTTTCATTCATAAAGGAAGAAGGGATCAAATTAATTAAAATAAGTTTTTCAAATTCAATGTATACCTTTATAGTTTCTAAAACTAGAGGGTTAAATTGAGAAATAATTAAAACTAAAAGATATAATTACGTAATAAACCTTTATATTTTTATGTGTACATATATTGATTTGATTACTGCTTGAAATTAATGTTGATAGTTTGAAGAGTACGAGAAGATGGTGTACTTGGATGGAGACATTCAAGTGTTTGACAACATTGATCACCTGTTTGACTCGCCAAATGGCTACTTTTATGCTGTGATGGATTGCTTTTGTGAGAAGACATGGAGTCACTCTCCTCAGTACAAGATCGGCTACTGCCAGCAGTGCCCCGAGAAGGTGCAGTGGCCCACCGAGATGGGGTCACCACCGCCGTTGTACTTCAATGCCGGCATGTTCATCTTCGAGCCTAACCTTGTCACTTACTCTAATCTCTTGGAGGATCTCAAAGTCACCCCTCCCACTTCCTTTGCTGAGCAGGTATAATTAAGTCTTTTTTTTTTCCTAGTGCAAAAAAACCAAAATTATCAAGAGGAAATTTTCAAAATTTTTGTGGATATTAAAATTTTATGCTTTCAATTAATATTATGTGGTGTATATATAATGTGTAGGACTTTCTGAACATGTTCTTCAAGGATGTGTACAAGCCTATTCCAAATGTATACAACCTTGTCTTGGCCATGCTGTGGCGTCACCCTGAGAACGTGGACATTGACAAAGTCAAGGTTGTCCACTATTGTGCTGCGGTACGTGTGTGAAAGCAAAGAATTAATTAATTAATTAATTAATATTACATATTCTATAATATTACACATCTGAATCAAAAATCGAACAAAAGAAATAATTCCAACGTTCTAGAACTATACAGTATCAGTATAGTTTTGTTTACCATAACATGAATTTAGAAAGTCAAATTCATTGCTTAACAAATGATATATATATATATATATATGTATATGTGTTACAGGGATCAAAACCATGGAGGTACACAGGAGAGGAAGAGAACATGGAGAGAGAGGACATAAAGAAGTTGGTGAAGAAGTGGTGTGAGATATACGAGGATGAAACCTTGGACTATGAGAATAATAATAGTACTAATGATAAGATTGTGCAAGTTGGGGACGAGGATCAGTGCAGTGCTGGGCATTTGAAGCTTGGACCTTTCGTTGCTGCTTTAGCTGAGACTGGAATTCAGCACCTCAGTGCACCTTCTGCTGCTTAATTACTTAATCAATTAGCAACTAATTATTGCTAATTAACCCCTCTCCTCTTCTGAAATAAACTAATCATGATGATTAATATTAATTATATAGTATTGTATTGGGCCTTTGCATGTGTGTGTGAACCAACTTTCAATTAAGTTAAGAATAAAGAAATATACGTAGTACTACCATCTATATAGTACTGTATATGCTTGTGTGTGGTTTTTGCTGTTCCTTATGATAAAAAAGAACGACAATAAATAGCTGATTATGTGATCTGTAACAACGTCCTATAAATGTCAGGCGGAAGAATTATAATATAAGTTTGCTCTTTTTCTTTGGATTGAATTTCCATGTTATTCATCCTTTATGTGTTGCATCTATCAACGCCTATACTATGTTTCTATCATGATACTTTCTTTCTTTTTTATTTTTTATTTTTGACGGTAATATTGCCTAGAACTTCAATTAATTGAAAAAAAAAATCTCATGTTTTGAATATGAGAACTCGTGTTTAAATTATCTTATCCAACCCGCTTTGAAAAGTTAATGTGATTCACATGTTGAAGTACAATTTTTTATTTGTGTTCTTTTTAGTAAAAAAGTCTGTAACAACAACGTAACTATCAGTAGAGCTCTGTCAAATGGTTATGAACTCAAGTATTGCTGACGTGTATTGTTAAAAACTGTCATGAGAACATGTTGGGTTATACCTAATCTAAGCCCATTGTTTTTTTGTTTTTTTTTTTTAAGCGAGAATTTTCTTTCTCTTTCTATGTGTTTCGAGATTGATGGCCTATCTCTCATGCAATTTGAACCAAAGAGTTGGAGAATCACAAAACAAGAATAACAAGAAACTCATGAAATGATTTAAACGCTTGTCTTATGAACAAAAATACAAATATTTATGGATACACAGTGTTTTAACTATAAACTTTTGATAGCAAAAGATGAACTTAGAGAACAAAAAATTAAGTTCTTAACTCTAAAATTTTGATAGCATATAGAAAAAATGAACTTAAAAATTTCAAATACCCATGCTAATAAAATAAAAATGATTCCAATCCATAACCGAAAAAATTCCGTGAAAGCAATCAAACCCAACTCTTCCAAATACTTTGAATTCATCAACCATTGTAATCCGTGATAGCAATCCAGCTGATGACACTCGGCTGCGGCGGCTGGGACTGCGAGTTTGGTTCAACTTTCGGATTGAGCTCGCTGATGATTGGCTCGGAAGCGGGTCCGGAAATGTACACATAACACGGATCTCTTGGTGACGGCGGCGGTCATTGATAAAGGAGGATGTGGGAACGGCGGGAAGAGCTGTGAGTGGCGGAGGGGACGACAGAGAAGAAAAGGGCACATCACCATCGAGAAGAAGATCAAGGAGTACTTGGGCGTTCAAGAGCGTCTAATTTCAATCCCAAGTTGCACAAACGAGCATTACCGATAATGCCTGTAAAAAGGATCCTATGACAGTCTCTTCCCATTTTAATATAGTAAAGTAGGATTTTTATAGCTTATTGGAGTTAGCTCAACACGTGAAAGAGCAAGATTTGAGTAGAAACTCTTGGTCCTCGTTTAAGCAAAATTCAACAGGGCATTTTTTTTTTTTAATTTTTTTTAAAATATTTTAATTATGGAGTCGAAATTATTAAAATCATTTTTTCTATTCCTTTTTGTCTTCTTCCTAAGTTTTTTTTTTTTTTTTTTTGCTTCGAAAAAAAAAAAAAAAAAAAAACTTTGAAAGAAGACAATTGCGCATCCACTTGGCAATACTCAAGCATATAAACAAGACCAATCTCTCTCCTCCAACTTACAAAACCATCAAAACAAAGAAAACTTACAAGAAATTCCCAAAAACCACCTTTTTTTTTTCCTCCCAAATATGAAGAGCTTGGTGACCATAACAACATCTGCACTTGTTCCTCCCTACCACTAACCCAATGTAGGGTTCTACCAACCGGATGCCAACGAAATTATCGAGCAATCGCATAAGCATCCAAACCCCGTGTTACGATATTTTCGCCTCTAATCTCCGATCGATCAGATCCGCAGAGCTCGGATGAGCCTTTAATGACAAAACATTATGTAGTGCATAGTACCAAAATCAACACCAGTTCTATTCATCCTAATGTATATTTAGCATAGTAATATTTCTATGTGCTTTGCACTTTGCACACACAAGTCTTTTTTGATGCAGAGCGGAAGTGTAAAATTAAAATAAAGGAGAAAATTATCAATTTTAAAAAACATAATCCATAATCAATACATTTCAAATAAAAGATTACAAGGTTATTTTTGGTCCTACAAACCCACCCATATTCATGACAACATTAAAACCAAAAACCTTTAAAATTCCAAAATCCCAAAATAATAAGGAAAAAAAAGAAAAGAATAGTCGTTTTTTTAGACTTCCAAAACTCTCAAAATAAATAGTTTGTAACTACTAAAATCTCCCTAATAAATACTATTTTTTGGACTTCTAAATTCCAAAACACGAATGCGAGACCTTTGAGCTTTCCTAAAGATAACATCTTTTAATTAAACGTCAACTAACTCTCAAATTACTAGCACTCTTAAATTTTCGAAACCCCCCTAATAAATAAATAGCTCCAATTAACTCTGATTCATGCAAAGAACCCAAAATTAGGCTTGGCATTTTGTGGAGTTGAAAACCCTAAAACACCATATTTTGGCTTTTTTTTTTTTTTTTAAATGATTAAGTTTGTTAGGAAATACAATGGCTAATGCATCCCCGTGGCACATAGAAAGAGGTAAGACATTAAGACACAATTGTAACTGCCCATATAACGTACCATATTAAAGCACCAATTTCTCACCTCCAACATAGCCATCAAAAAAAAAAAAAAAAAAGTCCCTACTTGTCAAAAGAAGAAAAGATGAAGAGTTTGGTGAGCATAACAACAACATCACTCGTGCTGCTTCTTGCTCTAATTGACACAATTTCCTCCCTACCAATAATCGATGCCGGCGATGTTATCGAGCAAACATGTAAGCGAACCCAGTATTACGATATTTGCGCCTCCACTCTCCGATCGGACCCCCATAGCTCGGCTGCGGATGTGAAAGGCTTGGCCCTCATAATGGTTGGTGTGGTTGGGACCAAGGCAAAGGAGACGCTCATCCACATCAATAACCTTCTTAAAGCAAGCCCTCAAAATGATTACAAGAAAGCCTTGTATTCTTGTGCTGCCTATTACGATATTGGAATTATTACTACTGATGTTCCCGTAGCCATTGACGCTCTCAAGGCCGGTATTATAAATTTTCAGTTTACTCTTCAACACTAGATTTTGTACAAATTTCAATTATATCTCCTAAATAATTTAGATTTTTGTATAAGTTTTTCTTTTCTCTTTTTTTTTCCCCCTTAAAAGTTTCAGTTACACATGCCCGCTTAATAATAACGTAAGTTTTTAGTATATATCCTTGTTAGTTGCCAGAAAAAAAAAATGTAAATTTATTAATATTTCCTGCATCATAAATTATAGTAGGAATCTATACTTTAAAAACTCAATTAAATTTACTTGGTTTAGTCTAAACGGAAAAAAAAAAAAAAAAAAAAAGGAAAAGTTTGTTTGTTTTGTTTTGTTTTGTTTTTTTTAATAATCACTGAAATAGAATCTTGGCTCCGTCCTTACAGGTGATTTCAAATTTGCAGAAAAAAGCACGAATGATGCAGCAAATGAGGCTGATTTCTGTGAGAAGAGCTTCAAAGGGGCGTCTCCTCTGACTCAGATGAACAAACTTGTCCATGATCTGTCTGCTGTGGCTACAGCCATTATAAAAATATTATTGTTTTAATATTTAGATGAATACATATATATATATAGAGAGCGAGAGAGAGAGAGAGAGAGAAAGAGACACACACACACATATTTAATATATAAATGTAGTCCAAGATACTGGAAGGCTCCTGATCCTACTCGTAATAACTGGTTTGGTATCAAAATAAAGCAGTATCACATCCTTTAATTTTAGTCACAAACGTTGTCAAAATGAAAATTCCCTTAAAATGGATCCACGATCCAGTACTTGACAGAACAGCGACAACAACGAGAGCTAGAAAACGACATCATAAGTAAGACACATCACTGGAAGAGACGACATGGACCTTCGAAAACGACAAAAATCATCATATACCGCAATATTTCTAAACAATAGAAGTTCAGAGTCGACAACAGTTAGAAATCCAATCATACTGAGAAACGCGTTTTCGAAAGAGTAGCATTAGAAAAAAAATAATAATCAAGAAGATCACACCTCAAATACGACAAGATTTTGTAGAGTACTACTACTACATTTTGATAATGACAATATCTTACAAAAAGACAACAAGATTTTATAGAGTACAACTGCTACATTTTGATAATGAAAATATCTTAGAAAAAGACGACAACCTGGTAAAACGGAAAACACCTACTTCTTAGAAACGAAATCATATAATACCGATGTTAAACTTTGGTTGATGATTTTCTCTTTTCTCACTTAATGTTTTATACATATTTTTGTAAAGAAAAAACAGCTAACTTTAGATGGAGTGGAGTGGTTCAAATGCTGGATTTGGTGCTGACGATAATGTAGAAGGAATACCATTTTGGTAACGACAAATAGAAGAACATCGAAAGACTACATTGATAATGGCAATATTTTACAAAACGACAAGTCCTGGCAAAACGGAAAAAATCTTGGAAAACGACATGATATAAACACAGATAATAAACTTTCCTAAAAACGGCAAGAGTAAAGAAAGAAATCATTTTGGTATAGGCGTGTTTCGAAAGACAGTAGTAGAAACATGCTATTTTTATTAACACAATGTCTCAAAAACGACAACAACCTGGAAAAAGAGAGATGACATTTTACTGAAAGAACATCATATTTTCCAACAACATATGAGAAAAGCAATCATCGAGAGACCTTCTGAAGGACAATTTATTTTCAAAACGATAATATAGTATATGTATATACACATATGCATATATTTATAAGCTTAAATTGAAGAAATGACAACAATCTGACGACGACATTCTAGAAAGACCAATATACGTAAAAACGACAACAATATGTAGAACATTCTCTCTGGTGGGCAGGAATTCCTAGAGAGTACACCACATGGAGAATTTTACCTTGTTAGGAATACTGATACACCCCAATGGAAAGTTGTACAAGAGGAAGACAACAACCAATAAATTGTGCAATTTAGTTGAAAAATAAATAGCACAATTTCATTTGTCAAATCATATTACAATCATTCCAAATTTAAAATAATGACAAAAAAAGCATAGCTTGAAACAACAATATTCTCGGAAAAACAAAAAACGGGATATTATAAGAAACCACGGCATATTTTAGGAAGGAAAATGCCTAGAAAACAAAATGATATTAGAAAACGACAACATCCAAAGAAAACGACAACATGCTATAAATGAGTAGTTCAAAACGACAACAAATTTTAAAGTTTGATGTGTGGGAAATAACTTCGGATCGGAAAACGCCAACGTCCTGGGAAAGCTAGAAACGATGACAAATTAAAAAAGAAAAAGAAAAATCATGATAAAAACGACAACAGTGTATAAGTGACATATCATAATAATAATAATATGGTAACTTGAATTCAGGAACCTCACTTGACATGTACTTGAAGTTGCAAACTATTTTCTTACCAACAACATAAAAGATAAACATGGACACAAACGGGTGATTTGCAAGCTGTATACATAGTAACACTTATAACGGCCACTCACAAACCATTATAGTTAACTTTTCTTTTAATCATTCACTTCTTATAAAATTACAAAAAAATATGAAACTTGAAATAAAAATCTTGACTTATTAGAAAACTTTACTTAGATAATTTAATAAAACTTTAGAAATTTTTAAAAGAACTATATCAAAATAACTTTTATAATTAAGATTTATAAAAAAAAAAATCATTTTATGAAATAAAATTTAAGTCCATATGAATCATCCAATCAAATAATAATAAACTAAAGTCTCAAACTTTATTTGAAATTAAATTAATATGGCCATCTCATGATCGTTTTTGCCGTTTTCCTATCACACATTGTTCCACTTCCACTCTAAGCTCCTTCAAATGCTACATCTTATCATTTCCTTTATCTGCAATATGAATTAACTTTAAATAAGCAAATGCTCAATACAACACTTAAATCTCACAAACGTGAATAAACATTTTTCTTTGTCATCAACATCAAATATCTTCATAAATAAAGCATCTTTGAAAAACTTTTTAATTTTCAAAACCGTCATATATTGGGCCTGACATTGTACCATCATAGCGCACTAGTCACGGAAGGAGTAGGGTAATTATTCCCAAACCAATGGTGACATCATCATCAAAGGTGTACCATGTCATTTTAAAATGTAAAAAATACATATACATACATATATTTACTTTTTCTCAAAACGTCATCATAGGAGAAGTATTAATTAAGAACATATTAACATTATCATCAATATTAAAACATACACTTCTCAAATATTTGATTCATGTTGCAAGTGAAAATGTACTTACATCAACGCCTTACGTAACTCTTTATAATTTTTCTGACGGTGATGTGCGATTGAGGTCTTGGTACTCACCTTTAAAATCATTCATCTCATGAATAATAAATATAATAGAATTAACAAAAGATCATAATAATTCATCAAACAGGTAATAATTTAATGACTATGTAGTTACTGTTGTCCTAGATCACTTAAATAAGGGAAATAAGAAAATGAATAGGATTGTATCACGTTATACAATCTAACAGGTAAGCAAATATTAAAAAGAAAACCAATAATCCTTCTTCTTACAATTTTACTTTCCTTTTATCAATCCCCTTACATTTTTTATTACATTCCTTTAATTTTGTAAACTAGCCCTTAACATTGAGACAGCTAATTGCATGGATGATGGATTTCAGTCTAAATGGATAATTTTGATGAGTAGCTAGGTAGTTGTTTCCAAATTATTTTCGTAGTATTATAGATATATTTCTTTTTTCTTTAATTTCTATGTGTGTTGATTACTAGCAGGTGCCTACTTTCCCGTTTTAATTTATGTATTTGTTAGGGAAACTTGTCCGGATAAGAAAAATTCAATGCAAAGTAGATAATAATTTAATGACTATGTAGTTACTGTTGTCGTTTTGCTTTTTTACTTTTTCAAGATGTTGTCGTTTTTAACGGAACAATGTTATATATATATATATATATTTTATACCTAACACTGGGACACGTATTTGATTATCATAAATTTTTAATTGCTGTAATATAAAAAGGCGTTTTTTAATTGAGGTGCCAAGAATTATTGGAGAGACATTGTAGAAACAGAAATAATAAAGAGATAAAGAATTAGAATTCAAGAAAATCAAATTGTTTTTGAACAGAATAGTAGAATAATAAGAAAAACAACAACAGTTAAAAGGACGGTATTTGAAAACGACAAGATAACTGAAGAAACCCACATCAATTAGAAAAAAAAAAAATCCAAAACGAGAAACCACAACATCCTTAAAAACGAGAAGTTTAAAACGACAACATATACATTTTAAAGGACAATGTACATCGGAAAATGGCAACATCCGGAGGAAGCAAGAAACATTGCAAATTAAAAAAACGATAAATTATGCTTAGAACGACAACAATATGAAAGCTACAAATCATAATCATCATATGGCAACCTTAATATAAACAATGATGAAGATTAGGATTAATTATATATGAAAAATAAAATGCAGAATCGTTGAATTGAGTCGTCATATGGATTTTCCTTAAAAAGAAAAAAAGAAATCATCATATGGTTGTCTTATGATATCATGTTACTATGCTGATAACGTGCATGCTTCAAGCCGCAAAGTCAACAAACCATTTAAATTTCCTTAAAAATTTACATATACTAATGGTTAACCATGCAAGGCAAATCATAATTAATATAAGCCCACATGCGATAGAGATATGGCGGGATTAAAAAATGCAATGAAAACGTCGTGTATCATTTGAATTAATGGAGTTTATTAAGTAAGACTAATTTAAAATTTGAAGTAGTGAAGTGAGAGTTTTAAAAGATTGAGGGATAAAATGAAAATGTGTATAAATTATTATATAAGAATATTCTTATGCTATAAATATTTCGTAAGAGAGATGGAAAATAAAATAAAAAGAAGGGTGTACTACTTTTGTGAGGAAAATTAGGAGGAAGATTTTGTTTCCTTCTCTTTTTGTTTTGTTTTGTTTTGTTTTTTTTTTTCTTTTTTTGGTAGAAGAGAAATTTTAAAAAAATATTTAATCTAATTTTTCTTTTCAAAGTTTGGAATGATGAAAAAATGATGGGTTTCATTGATTTGTAACTTCATTCCTTCTCAATTTCCTCTTCTTTACAGAATAGTTAAAAAAAAAAAAAAAAAACTAGAGATATCAATTTTAATTACAACTCTTAAATATCAATTTATGTGATATATGAATTGTTATTTTTTTTAAACATTACCATTACATCTATTGATAAAAATATAACAAGTGAGTTGATATTTAAAAAATTAAAATTAAAGTTAGATGTTTCTTATGCTCCTCTATATATGTTCTAATTTTTCACGAGTAATTGACTCAAATAGTTTTTGAATTTTTTAAAGGTAATGATTTGGTTCCTGTCTTTTTTTTTTTTTTTTTTTTTTTGCCGAGATAACCCTAAACTCTTAAAATATTGGTTATTATAATCATTTTTATTCAAAACCGTTAAATTTCTAACGAAATGAGTCATGCACAATGCATGTGATCAAATCCAAAAGGATATTTTAGTAATTTAATAATAATTAACTTAAAAAAATAAAAAAAATCATAAAAATGAACTACATTCATCTTCCCCCTTTCTCTATTTCCTCCCTCAAATCCTAGTAGGAAAAACTTAATCCCATATCCAAAAAAGAGAACGGACCTTGGCAAGGTCTGGGGTGGCGAGGCAACGTCTTGCTCTTCATCTTCTTTGTCAAGAGTAGGGGGGCTGCAATTCGGCGATGGCTGGGAGGGGGGTAGGGGGTTTGAGTTCATTATAGGGGGATTTGGGTTTTGATTCAGTGGGGGGGAGGGGGTGGCGCTTGTGTTTGGTGGCAACTATTGGGGGGGGGGGGGGACTAGGTTTTGAGTCTGGGAGGAGAAAAAGGGGGCTCAGGCTCTGCAATAGTGAAGGAAGGAGGGCTCGGGCTAGGTTTTGAGTTGTCTGGATAGGGGATTGGGGCTAGGTTTTGAGTTCGATGGGTGGTGGTTGGGGCTAAGCTCGGCGACGACGAAGGATGGGGGGTTGAAGATGGCTGGGGCTCGGCGACAACAAAGGAGAGGGTCTCAAGCTAGGTTTTGAGTTGTGTAGGAGGAGGGGTTGAGCTCGGCGATGGTGAAGGAAGAGGGCTCGGGCTTAATGACGGTAAAAGAAGAGGCCTCGTGCTAGGTTGAGTTTGGTATTTTGGGGGTGGGGTGGGAGTGGGGTTGGGGGGGGGGGGGGGGGGGGGGAGGGGTGGTTGAGCTTGGCGATGGCGAAAGAGGGGGGGTGCTAGGTTTACGTAATAATTTTTTGGTTTTGTTTTGTTTTGTTTTTTTTTTTTTTAAGGTAATTTCTGGTCTTGTTGTTTTGTGGTTTGAGGAGGGAAAAAAGAGATAAAAATGAGGGAGAATATAAATGAGTAAGAAAGTAGAAAATTAATGGGTATTTTGGTTTTTTACTATAAATATTATGACTTATGTAATATTTTGTTTGAAATTTAATAATTTTGGACATAAATAACTACAAGTTTATGATTATTTCAATTAAAAAAGGGATCAAACTATTATCTTTTAAAGAATTCAAGATTATTTGGGTTAATTTATAGAGTCTGGAAAAGAAAAAGAGGAGGTTTGTAATGATTTTTCAATCTTTTATACTAGGTAATCTAGTATTCTTATACATAAAGATAATAAATTCGATCGTTGTGGTCGGACTCTATTATGGATTTCTGACTACATTCTTCATAGGGCCCTCTTATGTCTTCCTTCTCTGAGAGAGAGAGAGGAGAGAGAGAGAGAGAGAGATTGTGTTGGCCTCTTGGTTCCTATATTTATTGGGCACCGTCTGGTCTGGAGTGAGGTGAACAGGAGAGGGAGAGAGAGAAAGAGAATGGAGGAAGCAGAGGGAGTGGTAAAGCATGTAGTTTTAGCGAAATTCAAGGAGGGAGTTTCAGAGGATCAGATTGAGAAGCTTGTTAAGGACTACGCCAATCTCGTCAATCTCATCGAACCCATGAAAGCCTTTCACTGGTTTCTCCCTTCTTCCTCTCTCTCTCTCTCTTATAATCCAAAGTGACTTTCTTTATTTCTTTTATCTTTTTTGATTTCTGAAACGAAATTCTTTAGCTCTTTGTTTTACGTATCAAGTTTAACAAGTAGTGATCAATTTTATATATGATTATCCGAATCAATACGTGACCTCTTGCATATTCTTGATTTAATTCTTGCTTTACACCCAATATAACCTTTGAAGGATTCATTTTTCTCTCTAAACTCAACAGATTCACATTTTTGGATCATGGATCAGGTTCATTACGATCTTCCTTCTTGAATTAAAACAATTTTTTAATGAAAAGGGGTTTTTTTTTTTTTTTTTTTTTTCCATGCCCACCTACCATTTGTACAATTGAACAAAATTTTTAATTATTTTATTTTCTTTTTTGCTATTGTCTTATAATGGTTAAACAGATTCCTATTCTGGGTTAGGTTCACTGTGTTGAATTAAAGCCCTTTTTATACCTAAAATCAGCATTTTTGCATTTCCTACTACAGCATATAGGACATATATAGGCTAGTAAACAATATGATTTAAAGGGGGGAAAAAAAAGGAAAGAAAGAATGGAACAAATTATGGAGTTTTACAAGTTGTTATTTTGTGATGGTGAATATATATGCGTATGTATGTGACAGGGGAACAGATGTGAGTACTGAGAACCTGCACCAAGGATTCACTCACATATTTGAGTCGACCTTTGAGAGTACTGAGGGTGTTGCTGAGTATGTGGCTCATCCTGCCCATGTTGAATATGCAAATGAGTTCCTGTCCCATTTGGACAAAGTCGTTGTCTTCGACTACAAACCCACTAAAGTTGTACTCTCCTGAATTTGTAAGGGCAAATGTCCAAATAAGTAGTTAATAATTTTTACACAAAATGTGGTTTGATCTTTGAGAGTCATGTGGAGTTTAGTTTGATGTATTTGGATGTTTATGTTTCAATAATGGAAGTGAGAGTGCTTTGGATGTTACTTATGGAGGATTTTTTTTTTTTTTTGTTGGGTATCTCCTACCATGTATGTCTCTGTATCTTACATTTTGTAGGTGAATGCCATTTGAGTGTTGTTTCATGCGGTTTCTTTCTGTGCTACTACTGGTTTCTTCTCCATTGAGGATTGGTGGCAAATCCAAAAAGCATTGCTATCCGTCACCGTTCATCAAAATTTTGATGCACTCAGCATGATTGTCTCAGGAATAGTGATGATAAAAGTAGACTGGCTGATGAATATATGCATCCTAAGATTCACGGTGTGGTTTACTCAAGTCCTGAAGGAGAAGATATGCTTCTCTTGGCAAGTTTTTTTTTTTTTTTTTTAAGCTATTAAAAGTTTAAGTATAAATGAGAACAAGTCTAGTTTTGCAGAATGTATAACTGATCGGTTGCAACAACAAATCGATTTCGATATTCTCCCCCCTAAAGTTTAGTCACGGATCAAAATAGCCCAAAAGATCTTTTGGTATGTTCTTTTGGAGGAATGGCATATATCATTCTCTCCATCCCATTATAATGAATTTAAAAGACTGCACAATTATGCAATTGTCTCTAAAAGAAAATAAAGAAAAAACAAAAATTTACACCAAGCCACCACCTATTATAATTTTTAACGCTTTGAAGGTCAAGGGATGTTAACGTAACATGTTTAGGTGAAGGGGTGTCCTTACAGTATTTGCAAAATATAAGGGTGTCAAGATAAATTATTAAAATAAAAAAATAAAAAAAATAGAAAAAAGAGAGGGGGAGATAGCAAGTTACACGACGACGTTTTGAAGATAGGCGGACCTATCTTAAAGATACTCGTGCGACAATTCCTCGTTCTTCTTCTTCTTCTTCTTCGACTTCGAAAGAGCTCCACTGATCGCACTTCTTGCTTCTTCCATGGCCACCGCCAGCGGTCTCGATGCTTCGGGTACCTATTTTCTATCTTCCGTTCTTCTCGCTTTCCCTTTTTTTCTTTTCTTTTTCTTTTCCTCTTCCAATTTTTTTCTTTTAAGATTTAGCAACCATGGGTGTGTTTGTTCTGTTTGTTTCCTGGGAAAGAAAATGTTTTCCATGCCTTGTCCTCCTATTTGTGGATGAGGGTATTCGGGAATTTGGTGGATTTTTGGGTAGGCCCCCGAAAATCTCATCTTTTCTCGAGACCAACTGAGCCTTCTTTTTTACAAGTGTAGCTTTTCTTGATTTCTTTTGAAGTTTTTCTGTATTGATATTTTTTACGGACCCAGACCAGAGCCTTGTTTGCATTCTTCTTTGGCCCAAAGTTTAATCCTTTTTCCTATGTTCTTTTCCCTCATTTTCAGCTGAATTAAATAGTTTTATTACCTCTATGGTCGATAATAGATTCCATGAGAGTGGGGTTTTTTTTTTTATTTTCAATTTAATTACTTTTTTAGTTTCTAATCTTTTGCTATGTGGGTTTTGCATTACTAGACTTGTAAGCCTTTTACGAGCAGTATGTGTCTTGTGTTATTTTTCCCTTTAAAATGGGAATTTCTGCTTTGTTGTTTCAGGTTCTTTTAGTGGAGCGGAAGGTAAATCAAACGAGCCTGTGAAAGCTGATCCTACTACAAGCACATCAGAGGCAAAGACTGAACAAAGTGGTGAGAATTTTGGATCTTTTTCATTAGGCCTTGTTTGGTTGTAGGGAGAGGTAGATAACCTAGGATAGGGAAATGAGGAGTGAGGTAGAGGTTCTTTCTCTTCTGGAGTTTGGAATAACAAAGGAACAAAAATCACTTCTCTTGTTTGGCATATGGAGGCAAGGGAAAGGAAGGGAAGATTTTCATTTTAATATCATACAACGATTAAACGATTAAGTTCCATACAGGAATTCCTTTGAATTGTGAGGGATCAAAATTGGGGTTGTTTTGAGCGTTTTGAACCCCTCACCCAATCCGTTCCCTCCTCTTATCCTTTCATCCTACTGAAGAATCTTAGTTTCTAAAATCCTTTCACTAATCTCCCACCCCGGTTGCACCTTTCACTTCTCCTTCCTACCAACAAGCTCTTAGTCGCAAGGAAAAGCTGCCCTTGTTTGTTTCCTGAATTTTTTTTTTTTTTTTTGGGCTATAGTTGCAATGTTTGTAGTTATCAACACAAAGAATCGAACTAGGAGATTAAAGTGATTTTTTTTTTGGTTGTGCTAGCAGCAGCAAAAGCTCGGGTTGATGCTGTGTGGGAGCAAATGAACAAAGGAATCTCCAATAAGGCATTGAATGATTTGTTGAAGAAACCTAGTAAGCCGAGCTCAACTGTGAAAAAGACTCTACAGAAATCATCCTCTGTGAGGAGTTTTCCTTCTTTCCCACTTATGTTTCGAGGTTATTTAGAAGATAAAGATAGTTGGATGGAGTCTTATCCTTTATATTTTTTTTGCCCTTTTAATTTCTATAGAATTGGATGACATATCTAGGCCTGGGAACAAAAGACACAGTGTCCCCGAGTAAGGAAGCACCAAGGAAGAAGCCTAGCCCCGTGCCAAGCACTTCCAGTGATGAAGCCAAGAGGCTTGCTGCTGCTGCTCTCTCAGCAGTTAAGGAAGCCGCAGCTTCTGCATCAGGCAGAGGAAAAGTTGAGGTAAGGACAATCAACTTGTAATTAGATTGTCTCTTTTTTGATGTCTTTAGTTCACGAACACATTGCCAATTTCTTTGAGAATCATGGCTGTAAAGATGCTTGAGCATGGCAATAAAAGATTAGGCCGTATGGCAAATAGTAAAGAATTGGGTCCCAATTTGGAGATGGAAGTTTTAATTTTTTTTGGTAATTGCAATACGAATGGTGATAAATAGCATTATACTAATGATATTGTGTTTTGTAGTTTCAGTTCAATTTTTCTGAAGAACGTGATGGTCACATTTTGTGTTATGTTCTTTTTACAGATCACGGAGGTTCGAGACTTTGCAGGTCAAGACATCGAAGTTAAAAAGCTAGTTGATGCCGATTCAAAGGAAGCATTGGAGAAGACGAAAGTCGCCACTCCCTCTGCTGTTGATGCAGTACTCGAGCAAATCAAGAAGAAACAGAAGCTCAGTGTTCTGGACAAGACCAAAAAGGATTGGGGAGAGTACAAGGGAGAAAACAAAGGGTTGGAAGAGGAGTTGGATGCTTACAAGAAGAGTTCCAACCAGTACTTGGAAAAGGTTTCCTTCTTGCAGCGAACGGATTACAGGGAGTTTGAGCGGGAGAGAGATGCACGGCTCGCAATACAAGCCAAGAGGCGGCCGGATATGCGGGAGGACCCATAGTCTCATGGTGTTTTCGACTTTGCTTACTGTTGACGAGATGTGGAATCTAAATTAAGAGACAATGGGACGGTGCTGAAAATTCTATGGTCCTCTCTTGCAAACTAAAATGCGGGTTCTATTGGAAGTCTTTTATTATTATTATTTTTTTTTGGGTGAGAGAGAGGAGTGGTTGTATTTCCTTTGTCAAGTTTTTATTGGCTAGGAGTATTGGTAGTTTGTTTCCAAAACGAAATTTTCGTAAATAAGCTCATTATTTTTTATTTTTTATTTTTCCCATTTCTCCCAATGTCTTTATTATGCCGTTTTTAACTCTCTGCAATGGTATGAATTAAGCAATGGTCAACTGACAAGAAAGTGGAAAAAAGAACATATAAAAAAATATCTCATATAATGGTATCAAATATACAGAAAAATGTTTATATATATACATACATACATACATATATATATATATATATATCAAAAAGAAAATCAATACACGGGGAGGCAAGAGCTCCAACATAGTCGTTTCTTATGTTGTTATTAACACTCGGGATGAAAAAGCATACACAAGTTTTTCCCTCTGAAATCAAAAGAAAGGCAAATTTGCATTCAAAAGCACTTGATCAGCCAGCTATTATAAAAACACGAGAAGCATCAACATGGAAAGTCTTGGCCACAAGTCAATTCCAAAATTCTAAAAACAAAAATGACGAGAAGAATGGTAAGTAAAATTGTTCCTTTTTTGTTCTCTCTTTCTAGATGTGAATGGGCTTGTCATAGGTAGCCATGGCAGCTTCCTTCAGCGCCTCGCTCATTGTTGGATGCGCATGGCAAACACGTGCAATGTCTTCACTAGCTGCATCGTACTGCAAGGCGATGGCCGCCTCATGGATGAGCTCTCCGGCGTTGGGGGCCATTATGTGCACTCCCAATATCTTGTCGGTCTCCTTCTCAGCCAAAATCTTGACAAGCCCTTCAGCATCATCAATTGCTTTGGCCCTGCTGTTGGCCAAGAAAGGGAATTTCCCGACACGGTAGGCAACCCCAAGTGCCTTCACTTGCTCCTCGGTCTTCCCAACAGATGCAACCTCAGGGTGTGTATAGACGACCCCAGGGACCTTGTCGTAGTCTACGTGGCCGACCTTACCAGCGATGAACTCGACACATGCAACTCCATCCTCCTCGGCCTTGTGGGCCAACATTGGCCCAGGGATGACATCCCCAATTGCATGAACACCGGGAACGTTTGAGACAAATCTATCATTGACTAGAATCCGCCCCACCTTGTCAGTTTCAACACCTATCTTGTCCAAGCCTAGTCCAGCAGTAAAAGGAGTCCTACCAGCAGATACAAGGACAACATCGGCTTCAAGTGTGGTCCGCTCACCACCAGTGGCAGGTTCAAGTGTGAGCTTCACACCACCGCCTGAAGTATCAACCCCTACCACCTTTGTTTTGAGGATGAACTTCATGCCTCGCTTCTCAAGAGCACGCTGAAACTGCTTGCGCACTTCTCCGTCCAAAGATGGGACAATCTCTGGGGCATACTCAACAACAATCACCTCAGAACCAAGACGGCCCCAGACAGAGCCCATCTCGAGGCCAATATATCCGGCTCCAATGACAACTAGTTTTTTGGGAATTTCCTTCAAAGCCAACGCACCGGTGGACGATACGATTTTCTCCTCATCAATGGTGATCCCAGGCAAGGATTTCACATCAGACCCAGTAGCAATTATAATGTTCTTTCCTTTCACAACTGTATTCCCGCCATCGAGGGTGTCAACGGAAACTTCAGTGGGGGAGACGAACTTGCCATAGCCTTTCACGTAGTTCACCTTGTTCTTCTTGAATAAGCCTTCGATACCACGGGTAAGATTCAAAACAGCCTTGTCCTTTTGGGCCATCATGGCAGCTAAATCAACTTCCACAGATGAAAACTTCACTCCATGGCTGGCAAATGAATGCTTAGCCTCATGGTACATGTGGGAGGAATGAAGAAGTGCCTGAAATAAGAAAAGAAGGAACAAAGTGATTAAATTTATAAGCAATAATCCCTAATCCAAATGATGCAGCTAGAAAGTCATCACCTGGTAAACAAAGCTCAAACCTAAAACCCCTTATCTAATTCATTTCGTTCTTTGCAGAATCAACGAATGAAAAAAAAAAAAAAAGAAAGAAAGAAAGAAAAAAAAAAAAGAACTAAAACATTGATTTTTGAATTTTTGGCCAGTGTCTGAACTATTATTATCTCAACGATTTGGTTCTCAAATTTTTTTAAGAATTTAATCCCTCTACACACACACACACACACACACACACACGTTTCTAGCAAAATGTTTGAGGATCAGCCACAACCCACAAAGTGCAAAATGTTGAACTCCATTACAATTCATTTGGTCCGTGCAGAATCGAGAAATGACAAAAAATAATAATAATAATAATAATAACAATAAAAAAAAAAATTCAAACATCATTTCAGTGGCAGAACAAAAAAAAAAATCTTTAGGATACAGACTGATAAAATAAGAGGGAAGTAAGAAAAAAGAACAAAGAACAAAGGAAAATAAATAAATAAGAAAAAAACCAGAAACAATTATTAGCGGGAAAAAAAAAAGTTCCAAAGAGCGGAAAAATTCTAAACGAAATCGAAACTTCAATTTGCAAAATACAAATGGAAATGAAATTCATCTAGGCAAATAGATCTGCAGAAGAGTTCCGATGAACCAATCAAACACAAAAATTGTAAAGGCAAAATTGAATGGTAAAGGCAAAAAATGAATTGAAAAATACTAATAGAACCAAAAGTGAACTGAAATAATAGAACCAAAGACTAATTGACTAGTAAGACCAAAAACTAATTAGAAAAAATCAATAATAGAAAAAAGAATAAGTTAATGAAAGGGATTACCTTGGAGGGGATGCAGCCGACGTTGAGGCAAGTACCGCCGAGAGTGCCGCGCTTCTCGATGCAGGTGGTCTTGAGCCCCAGCTGAGCCGCCTTTATCGCCGCCACGTAACCGCCGGGACCGCCGCCGATCACGACGACGTCGTTTTCATCAGATCCCGCGGAGGCGAAGCCCCTCGAGGAGGTGAGGGAGGCCGAGTAGTACAAGTTTCTGGAGACATGGTAAACCTTTCGCCTCGCCAAGCTTGCCGACGCCATTGTTGATTCCTTCGATCAAAAACCTAACCTTTGTCGTCTCTCTTTCTCTCTCTCTTGTTTCTCTCAATCCTCTTTGAAGACCTACCCAGGCTCAGGACTGCTTTACCGATCGAAATTCTATTCTTTTTTTTTTTTTTTTAAATAATTTTCTTGTTGATCGGGTGTGTGTTGGTTGAGGGATTATTGCCTGGTCTCCGTTTGATGTGAGATTGAATAATATGGAATCAGAGCCGTTGGATGAGACGCTCGTTTTGTTTGATTGATCGTGGTTTTCGTGGGTGTGCCAGACCAGTTGGACTGACAGCTCTGATTCCACGTTTGACTTTCGGAAAAATTATAAATAAATCAAAGGAAGGAAAAACCTATTTCTACTTGGGTTCTCTAATAAATCTGAACCGTTGATCCGAGAACATTATAAGACGCAGTTAGGAACTCTGACCAGAAGGTCCGAATTTAATGGCTGAGGCTTTTTTTTTTTGATATTTTGATGACCATAGCTTGGGTTGGAGTGGTGGCCTCACCAAAAAAAAAAAAAAGAAGGAATTTTATGATAGGATTTATTTTCAACCGCTAGATTTATATAACAGTGTAATAATTATTACTTAAAAAAACAGCGTGTGACTTTTATTTAAGGAAAAAAAAAAAACAGAGAAAACTTTTCTCCCTCTTTTTTCTAATCAAAACGAAAAAATCTAGGTAAAAACGGAAAAAAAAAATATATACTACATTAGTTAGTAAAGCTAGTTTGTGAAATTATAAAAAAAATATATATATATAAAAATGAAATTGATAAAAGTAAACTGGTTTAAAGGTGGGCAGTATCTGCGAAAATTCTGCAAAGAGTCCCAACAAAAGAATCCATGTATTACTCGTAATGGTAAACGGCAAGAAGTTAGTATGGAGCAAGAAGTAGAAGATAATAGCAACAATATTCCATTATTTTCCCCCAAGAAAAAAGAAGTTTTATTTAAAAAAAAAAATTGGAGTAATAATCTAGAAGGGGATAGAATTATAAAAAAAAAAAAAAAAAAAAATCCTAGAAAATGGTGGCCTCATACGCACTAGCATCACCCTTTGGTGCTTGACAGAGATTGAGGATGTTTGGTGGAGGGGCAATTGTCCCTATTCCATTCACACTAAACTACTGCTCCATCTCAACTTTCTGACTACATATCCAACATAACTTTCAAACCCAATTCACATATAACTCAACACTCGAATCTTATTTTTAAAAACTTTTCTTTTCTTTTCTTTTCTTTTTTTTTTTTAAATATAAAACTGCTGCTCCCAACGAAATCACCATAATAACAAGAATTTATCGAAATAAGTTGCAGTCATTAATCCAACATTTATAAAAAAGATCTCATTTTTTGAAGGGAAAAATCTTATGCATGCTCCCTTTTTTTTTTTTTTACTTTTCAACTTTAATATAAATTTTCACACTATAATTTACTCCTGTTAGGAAAAGAACTTCACTTGAGAGTTGAAACAGATGGGAAAAGAAAAGCATAAATTAAATTATTTTTTTATCTTTTCTTTTTAAGAGTAAACTAAAAGAGAATGGTATCTGATAGTGTGAGCAATTCCTGCTGAATCAACAAACAATACATTCACGGGGAAAATAAAAATAAAAATCAGCTTGATGAACATGTTTACAGCCACCACCCCCAAAGACTGAAATTTCTACCCTTAACAAAAATGCCGGCTGTTTTTTCTCACCTAGTATTTAATCTGAAACAGCCACAAACAGACAGATAATAATAATCTCTCATGTTAAAAAAAATCAGTATATAGCGATAATAAATGTATTTACATTCAATTACTCTCTAGCAGGCTTTGCAGCCTAGAAAGACTGCATGCTCTGAACCTCGGCCGTTGCCGAGGAGATGGATCAAAAACTCGTGACGGCGTTGAGAAGCATATGACTATCACAGTTAGATTGTCTGATGTCTTCAAGCGTAATGCTTCTAGGACAAGTTCTCTAGCGCACTGCTGCGGGTCATCGTGCCTCCTCAGCCCACGACGGACAAGACTGACCGCATTCTGGCTAGACATAACATCCCAGATTCCATCACATCCAATGATCAAGAACTCGTCATCCTCTGTTAATATGACCTGCTGAACATCAGGGTCGGCTATGAGCGGCGATGACGAGCCCATCGGGAATTTCAAGTACCAGTCTCCAAGAGCTCGTGTGACTGAGAGGTCACCATTCAGGTAACCATCCTTGATAAAGCCACCGCCTCTTCAACTCGCTTGCATTCTGGTAAGTAAGTAGGCTTGTGATCTTGAGACATATGAACTGCATCTCCTTTCCTACAAAGGACTGCCCGGCAGTCACCTGCATTAGCAACTAGCAAGTGCCTTCCAAGCAACAAGGCAGTCAAGGCCGTTGTTCCACATGAGGTGCTCACACTAGCTTCTTTTGCCAATGCATGGTCGGCCTGTACAAATGCTTTCCGGTGAGAATTCTCTAACTCCTCCAAGAAAACAGAGTCGATTTCCGACGTTTGTGGCAAATCGCAATCCTCAAAAAATAATCTCACAGCATTCCTCTTGATGTAAGCTGCTGCTTCAGGACCCCCATGGCCATCAAAAACTGCATAAAACGCACATGGCATTGAACACTTGAAATCAGACCCCAGGTGGGCAGATAGATCATCTATTCTGATATGTTCATCTTCCATGGACTTTCTTGGTCCAATGTGAGCGTCACTTCCTGAACGAATTTTTGGAAGAAATTTGGCTGTGGAAGAATCTATGACAGGATCTTGAATGGCGTCTGTGCAAGAAACAACCTGGAAAAAGAGCCAAAAGCAGTTAAGTCAAATTGTCAGGCTTATAACAAAACCAGGTATATTTTGGGGGTAAAAAACAACATAAATTGGACAAACTAACAAACAAATGGAATTTTCAAAGCCGTTGAATATAAATAATCCATAGATGTTGAGAGCATTTTGAAGCATGTCCTTGTACCAATTAAAATACCTCCTTGACTTCAACTTATGTAACCCCAAGAAAATAACGCAACTTTTTTTTTAAGGTCTCTAATTGACTCGAAATTTTAACAAATAAGAATAAGATTATCATTATCAAACAAGAACAGTTTAAAAATCTTTCTAGCGCAGAGAAACAAGGGTCGGATACAAAGTTAAGATGGAAAAGAAAATTTACCTAATTATAATAAAAATCACGTCAATCCAAACAATAATAATTTCGCAAACAAAAAAAAAATTAGCTTGTGACAAAGTGGACCAAAAGATACAGCTTTTCTGGAGGCAAAATCAACAAAAGATCAGAACTTTATCAATTTATTGCCACAGATTTCTTCACGAAGAAATTGCACTCCCTCGATCATTGAGTAAACCATCATCTAGAGAATTTGAAACCCTAAACTCTCAATTCTACGATACACCAAAACACATTCATCTAAACCAATATGAACTTTACCCAATTTTTCTTGTAAAACCAGGAAAAACAAAATCTTTCACCGAATCGCTTGAAGAAAGCACGCAAACTCCAATTAGGCAACCAAAATCCGAGCCAAAAACAACAAAAAAGAAATAGAACAGAAAAAAAAGAATTTCAAAAGCCAAAAGCATCAATCAAGAAAGCCAAGAACACGTACGGACTCGAAGCGCGAGATATCTGCGGAGATCGCATCCGCCACCAGAACCTCGCCGCCAACAACGACGGCGGCGGCGTCAGGTGGCAGCGTCGAGGACAACTCGGTCTTTTGGAGGCTGCGTTCTTGCGCGGCGGCGGTGACGCGCAGGTGGTACTTCATCATGTTCTGGTGCTTGCAAATGATCTCCGGCTCCGTCACCATGTTTGGGCTCACAATCATGCTTGAAAAATCAGAAATCTATAGGCTTCCGAAGAAATCGCAATCGGATAATCGAAATTAGGGTTTGCTTCGCTTTCTTTCTCTAGATTTGGGATTTTCTCTCTCTAGTTCTGAAATCTGCCAAGAATATTTTGCAATGTGCGCGAAATTGGAAGAGAGGTGGCTAATAAGTACGAGAGCGATTGTGGACCGGCTGTAGCAGGTGGCACCGCTTTGGGTTACCGCCACGTGTGCGTGGTCTTCTATAGGTTCCGTGTCCGGCACGTGGATGTCGTGACTTGTCGGCTTTGCCTTTGTTCCACCGCGGAAAAGCAAGGGTTGAAAGTACTTTTTTACCCTCGTCAGCTTTGTTTGGCGGCTCTTTTCATTAGGGATTTGGAATTTGGATGGAATTTGGATGGAGATAGGAATCTGAAATCTCATTGGATTAAGGACACCAAATCATTTATCAAATTTGATAAGTAAAAAAATAATTTTCCTTACAAAAATGAGCAATATATATATATGTAGAGTTGTTTAGTATTTTACTTCAACACTGTATCAGTAAAATATAGTTATAAATCATTGGATATATTTTTTTCAAAAAACAAATCATCGGATTCATATTATATTTGCCAATTATTGTATTATTTTTTTTTAGTAACGTGATAGTATTTTGCAATGTTTTAGACTTAAGCTCTGTTGGTAAAATATATCTCATCAAATTTTTTTTGATTATTATATTAGTTAATATGATAATTTTCTGATAAGATATAAAAAAAAAAAATCTCTTATTGATAGGATTTAATTTAAATTATTAGACCCGTATTCATTAGATCAAATTCATTGTTTGGAGACATACATTATCAATATGGTATCTTTTTCAAAGAAAAACTTCTATTTAAAAAAATTTAATAGATAACTAAAATGGAATTTTTTTTTTTTTAGAATAACTACAATGGAAAGTTTTATTCTTGAGAATTTGGACGAAAATGTGGTGTTTGATGAAAGTTGTGAGTTGGAAATTCTAAGGCTTTATTTGTCTTATCATCTTATTTCAACTCAAACTGTTTGTCTTATCGTCTCATTTCAACTCAAACTGTATTTTTTTTTGTCTTTTTTTCAAAAAATTTTTTGTCTTTTCTAAAAATTCAAAAAAATTTACTATTATAATTAAAACATTTTAACTCAAACTAACCAACCAAATGGACCCTAAGTTTTTTTTTTTTTTTTTGTTAAGATGATGAAATGGAAGAGAACCGACCGAGTTAGCTTAATGCTTCAGCTTGACGCGTAAAATTTATAATCAACCTTTGAATAATGAGGAGGACAAGTAATAAAATATTATAAACAGGGCATGGTTTTCAATCTTGGTTTGGAAGAAAGAAAAAATGCAGAACAAGGAATTGCCTCCACGTTTCCAACATTTTCTTTATTTGGGTCGTAAAACACGTGTTCTCGCTTCTAATTGTTGTTTTGGGTTTATAAATAAAATTAAAAGAAAAGTGAGTTGTTTTCATTGAAAAGCCAAATGATATATAAAGCTTTTTTTAACCCAAAAAAATTAAAAAAGTGGCGTTGCTTAGTGATACACTGAGGTTGCTTGGACAAGTGGGCTTGATTAAATTAGTTTTTTTTTTTTTTGCTAAAAAAAAATCTGGTAATAATTTCGTCATTTTTCATTGTTTAAGTTTATGTAAATAAAACACTCTTCTGAGTTGACAAGAGATTAAATTAATTAGTTGGATTAATTAGTGACTCTCTCAAGAGCAAAATTTTTTTTTTCCATAGTGCTCTTTGAAGTATAATATTTTTTAAGATGCATATGTCTCAATACTCTATAAATTGTATAAAAGTGAAATTACTATATTGTTTAAATCCTTCACTAGTGAGATTTGTTCTTTTCAATGATGTGTATTTTTTGTATTTGTTTGGTACCATTTAAAAGATTTATGCTCAATTTGATAAGTTTGTTTAACTCTAACTAAATTATACTTTTTCATATTAATTTTTTTTATCTTTTTTCTGAAAAGTCAATAAAAATTATAACTAGTTTTTGAAAAGTCAATCAATTATAATTAAAAAATTTCATCACCATCTAACTTGCTAAATTAAGATTTAGTTTTTTTTTTCCCTTCAAAATCTCTCTCTTTGGCCACTAATTATGACATCAATCACTTATCCATCCAGAGAAGAATTTATCTGCAAGACTTTGAATGCCAAAAAAGACAAGGATCAAAGTAGCTTTACCTCACACCAAAGTCTTGTGTCATTTCCGCATTATCTTTCTTTTTACCACTATGGCAAAAGAATGTTAAAAAAGAAAGAATGAAGCTTATCCTTCAAGCTTATCCACCATTATTTTTTTCGTTTTCGTTTTTTTTTTTTTTTTTTTTTTTTTTGGGTTATTAAAGAAAAAGAGTTTATACGCAATCAAGAGGACACTTAATAACCAAATAATGTAAAAATTACACAAGTTTGTATCAAATGATAGTTTTGTTTGTTAATTAATACCTAGGGGACCACAGATGTAGTTGGAAGGCGGCACTGGGTATCCTTGGGTTTCATATGCAAGTCTTCCTAGCCATTAAATATAAAATTCATGCATTTAACACGATTTAGATAATGGGGAAAGAATTTGAAAATGAGGAGGGTACGGTGACAATTTTGTCAACTCAATAGAAAACAAAACAGAAGTTGCAAGACAGAAAAAAATTTTAAAAGAAATGTAGTAGGTGAGAATTCTATAGATGGATAACATTGGTGATTTGTTGCAATGCTACTAGTCAGTCATGGGAAATGATAAATAAACATTAACTTGAGTTATATAAAACATCATTTTTTTTCTTTAAAAAAAAAAAAAAAACACTCGAGAGAGATTCCACCTCTATATTTTAGATATGTTATTATCATTAAACTATACCTATAATTACAGGTAATACTAGATTTCATGGATAACATTGGTGATGTTTGTACATGTATGATAAAATACTATCCCTAGCCATGAACAACAGTGTTCTAAAAGTTCTATATATTTAGCTATCTATAATGCTATGTATTAAATCTGTCTCGTAATTAAAATAAGACTTATACAACAAATTTTCATTGATATATTTTAAATACTTATGTATATGTCTAGTGATACATTACGGTGGTACTCAATAGCAGTTTATTTATTTAGTGTCTGTTTGGTTGGTTAGTTTGAGTTGAAATATTTTAGTTGTAATAGTAAATTTTTTTGAATTTTCAGAAAAGTAAAAAATTTTTTGAGAAAAAAACAAAAATTTTTTAAAAAAAAGATAAAAATCAATATAATTAGAGTTAGAATAAACTAATAAAACAAACAAACTCTTATTTTTTTATTTTAATCTCACACTGCCAGTTTAAACATGGGCAAGGGAAATGCCAAATATGGGTAGCCCCATCCCTCTTTGTCTTGTTTGTGTCCAGGAGAGTGAGATGAGTGAGTTGTTTTTAGGTCTGAGCAAAGATGTCAATCAAGTACTTGTTGGACGCGTCTCCACCTTGAAAATCATGTGTAGAATTTGCTCCTCTACGTGTCTTCTTCGCAATCACTTGTACTTTTTTGTTTTAACTTTTCGGTGCTTATCTTTTTTGTCCGAATCCATTGAAACTTGAACCGTTTTTTACACATAATTTTGCATATTATGGCCCAAAAAGACTTTAATTAATCATTTTTATTTAATTTAAATACCAATTTCTTCTGAAATTTGGGTTTTTTTAGATAGACACAAAAAGCACCCACACATCAAATCAATTGTAATAGCCTTTAAGATGAAAAACACTTAATTAAATTATAATTTCTAGACAATTACTTTATAATTTCTAGACAATTACTTGTTAGAAACTCATGAACACTTACACGACGAAATTGGTAGTACTAATTTATCAACCTAAATCACCATAGTTGGTCACCTAGCTGTTAACAAAATAGACTTGATTCGCCTACCAGACTATTGTAAGCCCGTGAGCTTGCATGGAAGGAAATATTTATCAGGTTTAAAAAACACACACAACACATCTTATTCATAAAAACTAGACAATTCCAACAAGCTTTCTGCATATTATGCAGGTGAGATTTTGGTAAACGAAGTTTGGACCGTCAAACTCCCTTGACTAATCGAGGTCAAAAACAGTGGCAAATATCTACTTATGAAACCAATTAAAATTACGACTTATCGTTACCCATTTTTATTCTTTATATAAAAATAAAACCTCTTATCATTGATGTAGTATACTTTTTGACCGCCTATATTTCATTGTTTAATCTATATTAATTTAAAAGTATATGTTTATATGTGATGCACATGATTGAACATATTTAAGAAAATCTATCTAAATAAAAAAATATATATAAGTAAAAAAAAAAAAAAACACTATATACCTAGAGAATTAATAACAAAATATAGTTAGAATACATTATTATTCCTTTGATTTTGAACATTATATATATGGCATATGCCCATTTTAATTCACTTGTCTCATTGTGGGACTTCCTAATGAGAAGCCACCCACCAAAATAATGGGATTTGTAATTAAATGGCTTTTTTAAATAAGTTTTTCAATAAATAGTCCAAATTTTTAACAATTAATTAAAAAATTTTCCCCCCTAAAATGATCAATCTGATTATATTTTATAGTTAATCACTAATTTATATTCCATAAGCCACTAATTAATCACAATAAATCATTAATTGATTATCAATAAATCACTGATTAACTATCAATAAATCATTAATTGACCATAACATATATCATCAATTTTTGTAATAAATCATCGCTTGATTATAATCAAAATCAATAATTTTCTAGTCAAGTAGTAATTAACTATGCTAAATAATAAAATAATGAATAAATTTTCTTAAATAGTCAATCATATAATATAATAAATTTGGTCAATCAGTTATTGAATTATAGTCAATCAGATTGATCATAATGTAAATCATCAAATTTCATAGTTAATCATTAATTGATCATTAATTAATTATTAAAATCACCAAATTTTATTGTCAATCACTGATTGACTAAATCTGAAAAAATGATAAATGGTCATTTTGCTAATTGAAAAAAATTAGACCATCTATTAGATTAGGTGATAAAAAAAAAGGTAACCCAATCTAATTTTCCCAAAATAATTCTCCACTCTTAAAACCAACTAAAATTACAACTTATCTGTTTTCATCTTAATTTTCTAAGATCTAAAAAAAACACGAATTTATAAACAAATTTCCTATTAAGTTCAGCAAAGAGTAAAAACGTCATTATTCTTGTTTAATACCAGAAAATCAATTCGTGATTTTATCCTACCAGAAAATCACCTTTTACTCGCAACAGTTTGGTTTTTCCTCTTTCTGAAGCTTCTCCCAAAGGCATAAAACCAGTCTGGGGCTTTGGTAATGGGCAAGAATATAGTTTGACTCACACCCGGCATTATAGAACCTCTCATCAGTGATGTAATGCACTTCTTGACCACTGTTTTTGAATTGTTCAATCCATATCCCCGTCGCAACATCTTCTAGCTTAAAAAGCTGAATATGATAATTAACAAAATATGGTCAGAATACAATATCAGTTCCTTTTGAGTTTTGGAATATTCATCTATTTATAATGACTTTCGAATTTTTGACCCCTCCCGTAAAAACCAAAGCTCAACCTAATATGTCTTTTCAAAATTACCCTCGGCTAACCAAAAGGTATTCTGATAAAACACCACTACTAATCTTCAAGAATACTCTCCGATGGTCCGAGCTAACATGGGCTACCAATGGTGTTGGTCACCAATGTGGGTCACCCGAGAGTATTCCAGTAGAATACTTTTGATACTCTACAAGAATACTTTTGGTATTCTATTCAATTTAGCAGATTTATTTATTCATTTATTCATTTTTGTTATCTACCTGATTTTTTGACGTCAAATTCTTTCAATATACTTTTTTTTGACTGATTAATTCGGATATATTAATTTATCATATTAATTTGTCAATTTATCGACAAAAAACCACAAGGTTATATTTACTCTCCCAAATTTAACTTCAATAAGCGATGTTGCTACTATTTTGTAAATTTGGGGACTGAATTGTTGAGAAATATGTGTTAAAATAACCGTATATCATGGTTGAGTCAAATGCTGTACTATTTATTTATTTGTGTGTCATTCAATTCTGTGAAGGTTAGGAACCATTACCAACATCAGAGTTAACTTGGTATTCTATAAAATTTTACTTGATACATACGTGGAATTAACTTGCGAGAAACTTTTGGTCACTTTTGTTCTTCTATTAACAATGTATCCAGCATTTCCATATAGTTCATCCTCAGGTCATGCATATTATACCATGTTGAATTCTGTTTGGTCAACTAAGTCCTCTAAAAGAGTTTTTTTCCCTCGTCTTCTAAAATAGTGATCTTTTTTTTTTTTTTTAAGATTATGTTTCCTCTAGTGAAACAAAGGCAATTGATACGGGGAGGGGGAAAAAAAAAATCTCATTCTAACCAAGCATACTTTACCTTGAGGTCTCTTTCATGATGCCCTCGGACGATGAATTTGGCAATGTCTCTAGAGATGACATAACCCGGGCCATGTGCCCATGGCGGAAATGAAGGATGAGGCCATTCCTGCACAAGATATGACTCTTCAAACTCGAAGTCAAAAGAACAGGAAAAGGAAAGTGTCATCCAATAAGATGAAGTAGCATGGCATGGATGCTGGATACCTCATCACTGATGTACCATTTACTGTCTTTCTCCCTGTGGGGCGATGAATCGAAGGATATAAGACCATACAAGAGACCATTCGATGGTTTCGTCTTAAGGCTGGACAAAACTTCATCTATCCTAACAAATGCATCATCATCCGTTTTCATGATGAACTTGGCAGGTAGAATTTTCGTCTGCATATTTCCATTAAAAAGGAAGAACTAAGTACTATAAGAAGAGTACTTGGAATTGCGGTTTAAAATATAAGAAAAAAGATTTGTGGAGTAGAATATGGGTGGTGCAAATTCAGAAAAGGAAAAGTTGGCTTCATAGAAATATGACATCAACTAACCCCCATAATGCAAATGGCAATTGTTTTCAAACTGATAAGGCTGTAATAGTCGACAAATGGCATCAATTGAATATCTCCATATGCTTGAGCTTCTCTCCACAACTCGTAATTTACTTGCTTGTTCTTGTGCTGCAGACAGCAAATTCTCGAGTGAGAAGCTTCTAATGGGCAAACAATACTAATGTTAAGACAGAATACAGATATATTTTGATCTCAATATGCTGAAGGCATTCATTTTTAATTGAACGATCACTTACAAGGCCAATGAAGAATCGGACAGCTACATCCCCAGAACGTACAGCCTTGTATTGCATCCAAGACCGCCTCAGAGCCATCCGACGCTCAAAATTATTTGCTGAAGAAAAAACTCCAACCAACATTACAAGTCGTTTCCTCAGGATAGACGGAGCTTTGAGATGCTCAACGTCAGTTATAACATCGTGGTCCTCAGAAACAGGCAAGCCTTTAGCCAATGCAGATAAGATATTCAAACTGCCAGCCACTTTGACTTTGCTAACTGACCATGGTTCTAGTTTCTGCATTTATTGGGAGGAAGATTATTTATAAAAAAAAAAAAAAAAAAAAGAAGAAGAAGAGAGAGAGAGAGAGAAAAAGAAAAAGAAAAGAAAAAGAAGAAGAAGAAGTTGAAAAGGGAGTATAAGCAATGAAATTAAGCTAAATAATAACCAACACCCACTATCGGAATGGATAACCAACTTCTCATAATAGCATATGATTATTAGTATATGCGTAACTTACCTCCCTATATGCGAAAGAGGTTTCGTGCCTTCCATTCACAGTCATGTGGAATCCCTCCACACCAGCCCATAACGTGGCAGTAAAAGGAATTCCTTCGACAAATGGGAAACTAGCAGTTTCACGGTCACTTCCGCGGGAAACATTAGTCAACATGTCGTCAATAGGATGACTTGCATTATTTTCATCCACAGAGCTTCTGAAAACTTGTTTATTGCAAAGAACAAGTCCATCAACTGTCAAATATACTAAACTATGTTAGATTAGAGTATCAGTTTCAAGGACCTCTCTTTCAATTCCAAGTAAAAGAGCAAAAAAATAAGAGTGAAATAACATAAAAATGAAGCAATGAGATATATCAGTACTAACTTGTACTATTTTAGACTTTACATTAACAAGTCAAAGTAGATGCAATATTGGTGGAATATTCATTTCAACAGCTCACATCATTGGTGTGAACAAAAAACTAATTTTACAACGATCTTTTGTAAAATAGTTCAATTAAAGAGCTACCATGTTAACAAAACAATGTAAATTCACAGAAAAAATCTAGGATTGGCTAAACAGAAATAAGTTATCAGATATACCTTTCAGACTGTTAGTAGAACGGTGAGCTGGGCATCTTTCCTCTTTGCTCCACCCAAGTTCCTCGGTCCATGTATTCTGAACTATAAACGGCTCTTCTGTCATGTTATCACCAGGCAGGCTAACATTGTAATGCAACACAATTGGAGCCTTGGGTTCCTCTGAAAGCTGAGAACCTAGAAGCTGAATTTGGAAGCTCCTGTATGGCCCACCAGGAATGCCAACCAATGAAATAGAAGAATCATCAACAAGGCCACATGGGAGTTCAAGAGCCATGTTCCCATCACTTGATGCCACCACGGACTCAAGTCTATCCACAGAGAAAGGGCAGTTGTTTTCATCTTCTGGCTTCTTGTCGTTGTTACTAAAAACAAACTCAGAGACCAAATCTTTCCATGCCACACAAGCTTCCTTAACACCTTGAGCGGTCTCAGGCAAAGCGTCGGACCTTGACAGGAGGGCACGCAAGTGCCCCCACACAAGCAACGGTTTTGA
>CM046382.1:23737863-23762863 GCA_025413485.1 Ficus microcarpa
ATTGCCTTTTGAAACGTTCCGCAAATCATAAAGCTGGTCGAGCCCTTCCACATTGACAAGGTGGGGCTTGTTGGGTGGCTTTTCTGGTTCTCTTGATTTGGTCTCAGAAGTATTTGGTGAGGGGTGGTTGTTGAAGAAGTCATAAGCGGGACTGTGGTTCTTCTTCTGTGGCTTCGTTGGAGGAGTTCCGACAAGGCTGTAACTAAAAACCAAGATCACTGCTAGAGCCACAATCATCATCCCTCCTGACCACTTCTTCATCTTCGAAAAAAATGCTTATATATGAGGAAATATATATCTACATATCAATATATTTGTCATGTCGTATCGGTCAATTTTCTGTATATTGCACAAGTAACCAATATGTGTGCCAATTTGGCATGGTTCTTGAACTCTCATCTTCTGTAGCCATCATAATTTTGTGAGTCCGGATCATGATTACGCTGTAACAAATATTCAGATTTACCAAACAAGAAAAACCATGAGTAAATTCAACTTATCCCTATATTTATAAGGAGGAGAAAGGGAAAAGCAGACAACATTAGGAACAAAAAAAAAAAAAAAAGGATTGAATTTTTATCATTTTCATCAATCATGATCTGAGGGCACTAAACAAAGCTAATTTACACAACACCCAGAGAAAAGAACTAATGCAAGAAGGTTTCTTTGGACCATTAACAGAGAAAAGAATGGTCCTTTTACCCAACAAAACAAATGTAGGAGGACAAAATACAAAAAGTGAAATTTTTGAATCTTTGCAAATACGCTATTTAGTTTTGTAATGTCAACTAATATAAAGTACACAGCAAGAATGTATGTTGCACTAAAACCATACTTATAGAAATGTAATTCCAATCAGAAAGAAGAGATGAATGTTCCTTTTACAGTTTACTTGATCGAGCAAAATGTGGGGGGAAATTAAACAGTAAAAGCCCAAATTCTGAGTCTTGCAAATACATATATGCATATATAAATACAAATATTTATACATATATATATATATAGAGAGAGAGAGAGGAAATGACCTTTAAAGTGTAGAACCAGTTCAGGAAAGAAGAAAGAAGAAAAAAGCCTTTCTCTTTCTCAGATTTGAACTCAGAGGAACAAGATCCAATAGCAGCTGCAGCAGCAGAGAGAGAGAGAGAGAGAGAGAGTGAGTGAGGATTGGAGAAGAAGGTTTTAGCATGCTTAAAAACGGCGTCGTGTTGGTGGAGAGTCAGAGTCAAAGACATTAAATGTCTAGTTTCGGGAGTCAAGATACTACAAAGAGTAGGTGAATGGCGGTTATCCTATGCTTGGGAAACTCAGCGTCGGTCTTGTACATGTGGCAGTATATCAATGGTTAATATGTGAACTCCTATGTGCTCCGCCACAGTTGATACCTTCTCATTGTGACACGTCACACGTGCATGCTTTACTATTAATATTAATATTATTATTATTTCTTGAATAATTTGCCTAAAAGCTTTATTTTATTTTTATTTTTTAAAAATTTTATCTGCTTGTAAATTGTTAAAAAACAATGACATTATCCCATATCATCAAATAGTTGTTTGATGCACATTAATCAATTTTTGCAAAAAAATAAAAAATAAAAAATAAAAAAATAAAAAAAAATCTTCCTCATCAATATCACCAATAAACACAGTCAATTAAAAAAAAAAAAAAAGGATCATCTTCCTCATCAAATAATTGTTTGTTTTTGTCCGTTTCTAGTTGGTGTCGTTGTTGTTGCAGCTGTTTTTCCGCTAGGCACTTGTCGTCTGCTGCCAATCCAGACAGTACAATAACTAAACCAAAACCCATTTTTCTCTCTTTCTAGTTTTATAAGGAAAAAGTGTAACCTCTATTTGAAGCTCACGGAAGGACTCTAATGGACTGTGGGTACTAGGAAAACGACATCTATATAAAACTGAATTAAATCAATATACAAATGATGATAAACCCAGAAAGAATATCAAATGAAAAATAACAAAAATGTCAAGAGACGACAATATTAAAGACAAACCGACAGAAACACCGAAACAAGTACATGATTGAAATATATATATATATATATATATATGTAAATATGAAAAATGAATATATAGTCTCCAAGAGGACAGTAATCACCACTTCCAAAAAAAAAAAGGGACAATGATCAGAGAAACAATATAGTCTGCAAAGCAAACGTTCTTCGATCAAATAACAAAGTAAATACGACATGAACTACGATAAATGACAACACGAACAAGAAACTATATGAACAACATGAGATAACGACAATTTTTTTTTTTTTTTTTGGGAGAAAGAAAAGGTAATATATTATTTTACATTCAAAGAGGAGTATAGAGCTACTAAAAAATATCACTTTAGGACTATATTTAGGCTATAGGTTCAACCACACAATTGAAATAGTAAATTTAAATTTTTATAAAAGAAAAAACTTTAATTGAAAAGTGAGTTTAAAAAAAAGTGCCAAATGAATTTTAAAACTCTTTTGTTATAACGCCTAATAAATAGATTTAACTGTTAAAGAACAACTTTGAGCTCTATTTGCCAAGAAAACACTTAAATTTTAAATGCTCATACTTTATTTTGGTTAAATTCCGTCTTCCGATCATATTTATCCCCGTGAGAAGTGATGATCATTACACCATATGAGTAGTCAACATTCCACTAGCCATTACTCGAATTAATTTCGATTTAAATATAAAATATTATATGAGAATTGTATTATATAGGTCCGAATAATACCCAAACACCCCCATTTACAGCAAAATTGAAGGATCAACGTAACTATCACAAATTATAGATAACAAGAAATTTAAAGTATTATACTTTATACTATTTATATTATTATTTAGGGTTGTGATTTCAAATTTACCCCTAATAATAAAGTAATGCGTAGAATTTTCCTTGGACTGTATTGATGCAGGCATCTGATGTCGTTTGAAGACCCTGTTGCTATGAGACCTGCTGTTTGGCTTCCTCTTGTGAAACGCTAGTCGTTTTCACGCTTTTATATACCCATCTTAAGTTTCTGTCGTTTTTGCTTTGGTTTGTAATAAGTGCTTCAACGCTTGGTCGTTTCTTTGGTTTGTAAAAAATAAAAGGCACGAAACTCATTCACCCAAAAAAAAAAAAAAAAAAAAAAAAAAAAAAAAAGAGGACGAAACTCACTTGGATGCTTTTACTATGAAGTCAAATTGCTTCATTTCAATTTTCATACAAGCATCACTCTAGTGCTTTAAAATAAATATAAATAAATAAATGGTCTGCTTGAATTTTTATTTTATATGTGAAGACAAGAAGAATTGGAGACCCATAAGATACTTTATTTATTGAATAAATAGTAGAAAGTTCATCCTATTTATAGAACAGGATAATTAAGCAACTAACCTCTGAAAACTAGGAACTCAAACCATCCTTGGAAATCCTATGTACTTGATCAAGAAGTGTGGACCCATGTTGTCTTTTTTTGATTGGAAGATAAAAAGACAACGCTAATGTCTCATAATGTTGACTCTACGGATATAATTAAGTAGACAAGGTTTCAAATTTAGTTGGATTTGTATTACGAAAAATGTTAAAGAACACTAAATTTAATCATAACTTTTGAGTTACTCAACTTATATTGCAAATAAGTTATCGTTACTCAACTTATATTGCAAATAAGTTATCGTTATTTTATTAATAAATATTTAAAGTATTACAACATCAATTGATTACATCAGCCAACGAAAATATGACATGCAAGTTGGTACTAAAAAAATTAAGATTAGAGTTGGTAATTATAGTACTACTCTTGTATTATATGTCCATGCACCCTTTGATCATAATAACTAAAGCTTGTCATATTAAACACATATGACATGACAATAAGCGACAAATACTGCAAACTACCAACGATAGTCTAGTATTCAGATGGATCAGAGAAGGCCGTATCGGAGTAAAGATCAAGAGTTCGAGTAGTAGCAAGTGGGCTAGTTATTGGTTTTGCATCTGTCATACGAGTTTGAGCAAGAAAATCTGCAATATAGAGGCGCTGAGACAAAAGCAAACCATACGGATTGGTAGTTACTTCAACTCCAAGAAAGTAAATGAGAGGCCCAAGATCCTTTTAGAGAGAAGTGTTTAGCAAGTAGGGCAATAAATTGCTGCACACTCCCATCACTATCACATGTAATAATAATGTCATCGACAGAGATCAGAAGATAGGTAAGAGTACCACGGGAGTTGAAGACAAATAGTAAAGAGTTTGCATGTGAGTTGACAAAGCCAGGGGTGATGAGAAACTGGCGCAACTCATTATACCAAGCTCGAAGAGCCTGTTTAAGACCATAGATAGCTTTGCGAAGCTTGCAGACATAATGAGGATGATCTTGATGAATAAATCCCTGTGGGTGAGCCATAAATACATCCTCGGTGAGATTACCCTAGAGAAAGACATTGTTCACATCAAGTTGCTGAAGTGACCAACTACGAGTAACAGTAAGATTAAGAACCAAACGAACTATGGTAGGTTTGACAATAGAACTGAACGTATCATGATGATTAACACCAGGGCTCTGATGAAACCCCTTGGTAACTAAGCGAGCCTTGTACCTGTCAATAGAGGCATCAGGTAAATGTTTAGAGCGAAAAATTCACTTAAACTAACAAGATTCTGAGTTAAGTCCAAGGGAAAAAGTTCCCATGTTCCATTCCAAACAAAAGCATCATACTCTTCTAACATGGTTTGACGCCACTTGGGATCTTTGATGGCTTGGGTAATGGTGGAGAGTTCAAGGTTAGAAGCTGAGGCAAGTTGAGCACTAAGATTGAGCTTGTTAATTGGTTTGCAAATATTGTTCTTAGAATGGGTAACAATAACTCGTGTAGTTGAGCCAATAGGCGTGGGACGAGGAAGGTTGGAGGAATGAGAAGCAGATGTTGAAGTGGTGGGAATAGGGTATTCGGGGTGAGGTGGCAAAAACGTTGAGTTCGGAGGGTGGGAAAGGGAGGTCGGGTAAGTGGGCCGGGGAAGTAGTGTTGGGCCATCGGGTAGGGTTGGTATAATGGGCGAGTGCTGCAGTATGGGCTTGGGAGGTTGCAGCGCTAAAGGTCAGGGTTGAGTTAGAGGGGGCTGGCGCGGCGACGCTAAGGGGGAGGGCTGCGACGCTGGAGTCAGGGCTGTGATGATGTTTGGTTGGGTGAATAGAGAAGAAAAAAAGGAAGAGATGGAGAACCATCACACAAAGGAGGCTGATAAGTAATTTTTTTCGCAAGTGTACGAGCCGGTTCAAGTAATAAAGTAGTGAAAAGATATCGTTTCCAACGAGAACTAATTACTACTAAGTACCGAATTACTTTAATCCCAATTCTAATTGAACAATAAATTTAAGAGATGTAATAAAATAAAAGAAAATTAAATTAAACAAAATGCACGAATTTAATAAGGAGAAATTTAATATTTTACGATATCTAGAGTTTCAGATTTCACCGAATTAATCATATTCAAAACACCAAATTTAATCAACTTCTGCTTATTCTTATACTGATGACAAACTTCTCTAATATAATCACTAATCTTTCTCAAGCATTAGCAAACTACCACAACAAGCCAGTTTTCACCTCTCGGTCTCAAACTCCAAATCTATCATGATTCATTAAGAACAAGAAATTCATAGTATCACACAAGCCTCATAGATATCTCTATCTTACGACAATCTCATGGTATTTAATCAAGGTCTAATCCAACTATCACTTCTCAGTCTCAAATTGAATCACAAATCAATGGAAAAGGGCGCGAACACTTTCACAAGCATTAAGAATAGATTAAACACTCAGCATAAATATGAATAAACATCAAAATTGAATTAAATCATAACAAAATTAAACATTCATAATTCGGCTACATCGTAGCCCTAGAAAAAGAAATTTAGTTAATAAAAAACTAAAAAAACATCATAAATAACGTTCTAAACATGATGAGAAAAGGAAAAGAAATGATTTATGAATCGGAATTGCCGCGCTCCGTCTCCGGAATTGCTTCTCTTCTTCTTCAATTCACCAATTGCTCTCTTTTTCTTCACCCTTCTTTTTTTTCTCTGAAAATCCTCTCTTTGGAACCCTATAAGGCTTCTATTTGTAGCCACAAACCGAAAAATTTGATATTTGAATTTCAAATTTGGAGAATCAAATCGGATCCAACATAGTATCGCATTGGCGCCTAGGCCCTAATTTTCTGCGCCTAGGCCCTAAACTGGAATTCGCGATTTGTGCCTAGGCCCCAATTTTTCAGTGCCTAAACCCCAAACTGTGTAGACTGAAATCTCTTTTAGCGCTTAGGCCCTACTGAAACAACGACTAGGCACTAAACTCTTGGATTTTTGAACTGAAAAACTTATTTCAAGCGCCTAGGCCCCATAAAATCGATGCGTAGGTGCCCAATATTCCTCAAAACAAAATCTTCACACCAAAGCATGCCAAATGCTCCATTTTAGCTCCAAACGCGTTAAAAAACGATGAATCCACCTTTTTACCTAAATCCTTCAAAAGAAAATAAAACAAAGTAAAAGATCCTAGAAATAAATTGAAAACCAACAAAATAATAAGTTAAAAGTACCCAATTAAGTAGTATAAAACTAACTTATCAGAGACACATTGGACGAACCTGGAAAAGATATAGGAGTAGCCGAGGTGTGAGATGAGGCAGGTAGCCAATTAGAGAACATGTCAAGTTAAGGATAAGGCAAGTGAGAGATAAGAGAGGAGAAGGGAAAAATGGTTTCTACAAACTTGACATTACGTGATATATATATTTTAGAGGAAAAGGGTTCAAGACACAAATACGCACTTCGAGTGAGAGAATAGCCAAGGAAGACACATGGTGTAGAACAAGACGCTAATTTGTGAAAGGATTAAGGATGCAATCAAAGATAACAGAGACACCCAAAAACACGTAATTTAGAGTAGTTAGGAAAGGATCGAAAGAGTTGGACATACGGTGAGGAAAGACGAAGTGTGGGAGTGGATAAACGATTGATGAGATAGACAGCCATGGTAAAGGCATATGATCAATAAGAGAGAGGCATGGAGGCATGAGAGAGAAGAGTTAAACCAGTTTCAATTATATGTTGATGAAGACATTCAGAGTACCTATTATATTCTAGTGTGTAAAGGTGAAGTGAGGTGAGAAATTCTTTGAGATCCTAAATAAGACGAAAGAGCATGATATTCTCCACCATTATTAGAATATAATGTTACAATTTTGCGATCGAAAAAATTTTCAACTAGAGTTCGAAATCGGATGAAAACATCATGAACCTGAGAATTTTGTTTGAGAGGATAAAGCCAAATATAATTAGTGAATTGGTCAACAAAGCTGACATAGTATTTAAAGTCATCAACAAAATGAACAGGAAAGGTTCACACATTAGAAAATATTATTTGAAGAGGAGAAGTAAAGACAAGAGATGGGATTGAAAAAGGTAATTTATGACTTTTATTACATTGGAAAGCATTACAATTAAAGGATAAAGATAAAGGACCACAAAGTTCTAATTGAAAACTAGAAATAATGTCTAAAAATTGAAGAAGATGGATGTCCTAATCTTTGATGCCACTGGGACGAAGTGGTCTTGACACTAGAAAAGGCAACTAACAGAGAGGACTTGATAGGGAACACCGGCCACTCATACACACCATATTTAGTTCGTCCCCGCAAAAGGATTACCCCTATGCGAAGATTCTTCATCTGAAAGGAAGAAGGTAAAAATTCAATTGACATGTTATTGGATGTACAAAATTGAGAGATAGAAATAAGATTCTTTTCATTGTGGGTACACAGAGGACGTTTTGTAAAGAAAAATTATGAAAGGGGGTTAAGAGAAATGTGGAACCAATATGAGTGATAGGGAAACCCGTACCATCACCAATCATGATGTCGTTAGAACCGTCATAGGGAGTATGAATAGAGAGATTGCTCAAGTCCAGGGTAACATGGTGCGATGCTCCACTATCAAGGAGCCAACTAGAGCTGTCAGTAACGTTGGTGGTTGCAGTGTTCGCTCTTGGTTGCCATTGTTGTTGGGGACAAGGTTGCCATGGTTGTAGAGGACGAGGAACCGAAGTTGAATTCGGTGTCAACGGCAATAATCGAAGTATTGAACACTATTGGACTGTGTGGCCTTGAACGCGGCATCCTTGACATTTACCAAGATAGAATCGCGGAGGACAATCACATCTGGAGGGGTCGGCAATGCTAGATTGGCTGGAAGGGAAATAAGCCAGTCATGGAGAGGAAGGCACCCATAGAGATCGGTTAGAGCTGGTTCTGAGATTGCTGGAATTGATTCATGTGTTTGTTGGATTTGCAGTAGCGAGTAATGGAGAAGAGGACTGGGAGAGCCTTAGTGATAATTCCTTAGTAAATTTTTCATGAAGTTCATCAAAAGAAATCAGTGTGTCCCTACCATTAGTAATATCAACAATCGATTTGTAGTCGTTGTTGAGACCAACAAGAATCTTCTCAATAAGGTCTTCATCATCCAGATGGGTAGTGATGCTTTTGATGAGTTGCATGTATTCAGCTATGATCCTTTGGTGGCAGGGTGTCGAGACGGCAACTAGGCTTTATTAGTACAAAGGTTGGAGTAAAAGAGCCAACAAGAGCACCAAAGATTAATTTATCTTGACGAAACCACGTGTGATAGGGTTTTGTGCGAGACAAACCAAAGATCCCATAATAGGAGAGCTCTGATAACGGCGAAAGGCTCATAAAGAGAATACTGGATTGAGGGTGGATGGGCGATGGTGGCAGGGTGTAGACGGCAACTAAAGTACAAAGACTAGGGTTTTGTGCGAGACAATCCCATAATAGGAGAGCTCTGATATCATAAAGAGAATAATAGATGGAGGAAATTATGACATAATTATGACATAGCCTTTTCCATTGATTGACTTGAATATAAATAGAGTTTACAATACAATGCTTTACAATGCAATCCTAATTTGAGAAAGTTTGAAAAACAAAAACCAGAAACTTGATAAAAGGAAACTAACTAGAGTACATATTTACGAACGAGCTGTTTCCTTATTATGGACTACTTCCTTCGATACAATCTTTTTTTTTTTTTTTTTTTTTTTCTTGTATAGATATTTTTTGCCAAAAGTGATAGCTAGGGAACCTTTGATAAGGAATTAAGGAACTAGCACTATAATCGTCGAACTTGATCCTTATAGATCGTCAAAACTGATAGTCATTAATATGAATAATTTATCCTAATAATGACATAATCATCATCCTAATGACCACGATGTGAGTCATTATAAACAAACGAACGAACAGAACTATCATACCCATCAACCAAAACAAACGTCAGTCGTCCAGTCCACGATTTAAAAAAGCAAATAAAATTCAATCCACAAATCAAACAAACCCATAAAGGTAGAATTACTTTCCTTCGATAAAAAATATAAAATAAAAAATAAAAAAAAGGCCCGATTTTTCTTGGAACAAAAGCTTTCTGAGTTGACCAATCTTCCATGATTATCGACCTAATTAATTACCTGATTACGACAAAATCATGATCTGGAATATGATCAACGTACTTAATTCCAGAATGGCTTCCTTTTAATAACTTTTTACTAACAAGAAATTCTGTACATATACAAAATTGCCGTTTGTAAACTTATACAAGGAAATAGGAATGTCAAAAACTTGTACAACGTTTACGAGGCGCTGGTAAATGACCAATACAGAAGGATTCTATACAAGGTTTTTTTTATTTACAAACAGGAACAAGTTGATGTGTATTTGTAGATAATGCCATATTCACATTTTAATCTATCTTCTAAGGTCTGGCCAGCCAGTTGGACCGTCGCAATGGTTTCAGTTGGAAAAATTCATCCATTCATATAAGCTTCAGTACCTTGGGTGTGTGATGGTCACACAGATTAAGAATTAACGGAGGTAAGAAACAACGAAGAAAAAAGGAAAAAAAAAAAAAAAAGAAGTTAATCTTGTTTAAATAAAGGTATAAGAAAAAGTTAATCTGCTATGGGTCACACAAACACTACACAAGTGAAATTTCAGTAAACAATGAACCAAAAATGAGTTCACCTTTTGACCTAAGAACAGATCCCGAAAGTCACTAGCAGCTTGGGTTATCATACGAGTGGAAAGGACCAGGAGGGCAAGGAGTAAGAATTTTCCACCGGGAGGAGGCTTCCATATTCAATTCGCACCGCTACCGAAAGTTGAACTTTGAGGAACCGATGCTGGTACCCGTGGGGAAGACCAGACACTTAGCCCTTCTTTTGGGACAATTTCAGTGCTACCGCCCTCGGTGAGTGGTGAATACGGTTTTGTCACTTTCTTTTTAAGCATATCCTAAACAACAAAACCCCATTATTTAGAAGATGTTTATATGGATACCACGACGAAAACACTACTAAGAACAATATTTTGGTTTAGTTCTAGTAGCATCAAAGTTCTCTTTTGAACACAAGTGAGTGCATATTGATATGGCACCAGAGACTAACCTTCGCTTGGTTTGGTCCATAAGTGTGCAATGCTAGCTCAATTGAAGAATAAACTTCAAGAGCCTGACGGGTTTCAGGGATGCATTTTATAATACGAACTTGTTCCTTCGGCTCTGTTGATCTAGTACTTAAATAAAGAATAAGGCGTGAAGGTGAAGCTTTTGGATGGTCTTTCTTTCCATGTGTCAGTTCCATAAACGCAAGGTCATCCCACAGGACGTCCCATGTTACTGAACATGGATCCTTTGCTGGGCTGAACTTCCTCTGACCAATGATATTGGAGGGTTGCTGAAAATGACAGACATTAATGTTGTTTTACTTGGTATCTTTTGAGTATGGTTAAAGCGGACATGATGCCATAATATTTTTTTAGTCGAAGCTAACTTACCTGCAACAATATCACTCTTCGATGAGTGACCACAAGAATCTTTCCTTTAGGGAGCAAAAAGTGGTCTTCATAAGCATCAGTTAACGCAAACTTTCCACGTACTTTAAACAGATCCACCTGGCCTAAAAACGAACCTGATTCTGCCAGCTGCAGTATTATCTTCATGACAAAACAAATAGATTTAGAAACAGCAATCAGAACACAAGCAGGTCATCCAACAAAACGGGTATCAAGTAATAAAGATGATTAAAAAATGTGGAAGAGCATAGTAATGTTCCCCGTCTCGTTTTTTCTTACTCAAAAGGAAACAAAACGAACAGGCATTTTCTTTCTGTTATGTTCACTAATGTCTTGACCAAACAATTCAATGTAGTGCATATAAACTGGAATCATTGGATGGATTTTCCAGGTCACATTGCAATCAAATTATTCAATCTAAGGGGCCTTTGTTACAACCAAAAAAAAAAATAATAAAGAAAATAAAGGCAGATGTATTAATATAATAAGGTAAAAACTTATTACCTGTCCTTGTGCTTTATACTCATTGTAAGGCCGAAGCAAATTATCGCCGCTAATTACACGAGGCAGTCTCCTGCGGAGTAGTTGTTCATCAGAAGTTATAGCCGATGCTATCTTCATTCTCATAGCATTGGCACCTTCGGTGGTTTTTGACAAAAGATCTAGAACCCCACTAACTGGTTGTGCAGCTGCACCGATTATTCCTCTCCCAACACCTTGAACAAAACCCTCGACACCAGAAGTTTTTGCGCCTTCGAGAGGCTTTGTTAATATTCCAGTGACTCCTCTAAATAGGCCTTTTGCTAGTGCCCCACCTCCCTCTCTGATTACATCACCAAAGTCCTCTATGCCCTTGTTTTCCTGTCATATAAATTGATGTAGAGCACGTTAGAAAGTCGGGACTTATTAGGACTTTATTTGGTTTTGGTTTAAGTTTTTCAGATTAGGATTCTTTATCATCTCTTATTTTAGGATTACGATGTTCATCTATATAGTATTTTATTTGAATTAGGACTCAAAATGAGACTAGGATTGATTGGTCGATAAATATGGCTTTAGGCTGATAATTTCATACAGGCCTCTGGCCATAAATAATTCTATTTGAATATCTTTCACATGTTAATCTGATTTTGTTTATCCTAGCTTCGGCAGCATCAATAAGTAATTTTAAATATTTGAACCTTCCAGCCTATAACCAAGAAGATAACCAATGATAAACAAAAAGACATTGACTAGAACTTCTTCTTCTTCTTCTTCTTCTTCTTTTTTTTTTGGTGGAGGGGCGAACCTGTTTCTGCCGGCTTTGGATGAACTTCTTATCCATTGATAAGGCAGCCATACCCTTACTCATATGTCCAAGTGCACTACTCGCATTACCCAATATATCGACACCTGAAAGCAATTGAAGAGGTTGGCCAAGGAGATCCTTTCGGATGTTTGATATAGCAATGCTTATCATTGAACTCTGCCTCATGCAAACATTCTCGTTAAACCTTTGGTTTATCCTAACCTGAATACCAAATAGGAAATGGCATTAAAAACATTTCAGTACTCAATAGAAATGTCAACACCAAAGACAAGTACAAAGTTTCTAGAAAGCAGGACTGTTTCTAAGTAGTAACTTTCTAGTGGATTGTGTTCCAAAAAGTTAAATGGCTGAGAATAATCCACAAGCAAATAAAGGTAAAAAGTTGGAAATCCAATCTGATACAAAATATATTTCCATGGTTAGAAAATGATGGCCTCATAAATGGACCGACTCTGAGTGCATAGTTAGATATAGGTAAAAGAAAACATATGTTATAATGGACAAACTTGTTCTAAATATTACTTTGAATAGGAACTCCTGGTAAGTGGATTATGATCTAGCCATATCACAAGATTTAGATTCACAGGGAGGAAAAAAAAAAGAAAAGAAAAACATTACATAACAAAGTCAGAACACTCACTGGCATATTCTCAGTGTTGCCCAATGCAGTCATCAAGGATGCCCAAAAGCCAAGCACGCCTCTCGGCCGTTGACTGGGTGACATAGCCATCGACACTTTGAATCGAACTTCTGAGATGTTCAGTACTCTGCAAGTTCAAGAAAAATTGGCTTTGAAATTCAAGGACGTTACCGAGTTTCAAATTATGGACATAAATGTAGATACACAACAGTCTCTAACTTTAAATAGCTCTTACATACCCAATTTGGATAATTGGATCAACTGAAACTGAAACAGCAGTAGTTCGACTATCGTATAAGCGATTGAGGTTGACCTGCTGGATCATTTCATGAAGACGCCATATAATGGGTTCGTGAATATTTATCAGAAAGGCAGAACTTTCAGGACCCTGAATGATCAGTAGAGAAATAATTAATATAGATTTTTTTTAAAAAAAATAACCAAATAATAATAATAATAGTAATAATGATAAACCTTCCACCTCCCACTAGTTACTGAGACAACAATGGACTTACATTGAAACCAATATATGGATAGACGCAAAGATCCAGTGACCCATTTGATTGCATGGTCACAGAAAATTTCAAGTCATACTCGCTTTCCTCCCCAACTTTCTGTGGTCTGAAAAGAACTGGCATTGGAGTTAATGGCAACTGGTTATCGACCTGTATCCTGTGCATTTTTATTTTGAACCTACAACGCAGAAAGCAACCGAAGTTTTTGAACTCAGTAACAGTGGATCACCAGAAAACTGTACGAAGAAAAAACATGCTTGCATGGACTGACCAATAAACTGAAAAAATTCACTCTCAACCACAAAACATTCATGAAAAGCAACTTGCCTACTGAATCCAGAGCCTAGGCCGGTGGAATATGCAAGAAGAAGATTCTGAACTGAGAGATACAATATTTCTTCAGGTGTGTGGTCAATGATGGATACTCCAAGCTCGGCCAGCTCAAAACTTACATGAAATTCAGATTTGAAGGTGGAAGGCGCTTGCTGCTGTCGTGGGTCTTTTAAAGATATTTGCGATAAAGAAGATGCATTACTTCTAGTCAATGTTCCAGCAGTTTCAATTTCTGGCATCCAGTCACTGATCTTAACAATGTTGATTTTCTCTTCCTTTGCAATTGTAACACGGAGAGCCCTAGAAGACCCACTTGCCACATGAATGGGCTGATGATCAGAAATTTCATCAATATCAAAATTCTGTGACTTTGACAGTTCGGCCCCATCTACCAGGAGTTCCAACAATCGTCTTCTACCAAGATCTTCCCAAAAGAAAGAAGCCGCCGAACTAGGAAGAAGAAACTGCCATGACTCGTTGGTGCCATCCACTTGCCGAAAACGCATGGGTAAAAACATGGAGCGATTTTCAATCCTGTTGTTAGAAACTTGGTCATCATTGCTGGATGAACTACGGAATAATATATGCACGACCAAGCAAGAAAAAATTTAAAAAAAAAAAAAGAGAGAGAGAGAGAGAGAAGAAGAAGAAACAAAACCGAGAATACTAATTTACTTCCTTTGAAAGTGAAAAAAGTTATCAACATAAATTGGCTCACAACAGTTTGAGACAAGTTCATCAAGAACCGAACAAATGGGAGAAGATTGTTTATATATCTTGTACTAAGGACAATTGCATGAGTACATTTGCTCTATTCTTTCACAAACTTGTCACAGATTCGCAAGCAATTAAGAACAGAAAGATAAACTAAAAAGTAAAACTGTAACCTGTAAGGACTTGATGATGAGTTTGGCCGGAAAATAACTTCATAGCTTGAGCTCTTTGCTCCACTTCTAACTGCTATTCTTAACTGCAGTTGATCGTTTCCAATATCTTTCTTCAAGCATATTCGCATGACACCTTCATTATGGACACTGAATGGAGTACTCCATTTATATCCTTCAACACGCAACTGAAAAGCATTACAAAACTCAATCAAAAATCATAAAAATTGAACATATTAGGATCCGTTTGGTTCATCAGTTTGAGTTGGAATTTTAAGTTTAAATAGTAATTTTTGTTGACTTTTCAGAAAAGATAAAAAACTTTTTCAGAAAAGACAACTTTTTCAGAAAAAGACAAAAACTGAGATGAAAAGTTTGAAATGAACCAATGAAACAAACGGAGCCTTAATCTACAACGTTACAAAAATATACACATATACATATTAAGGGGAAAAAGGAAGAAGAAGAAAAAGAAGAAGAGCTGCATGGACCTTCAACATTTCAACTTTGGAAGACTGCCAACAAAAGGTTTTTGGAGAATCACAAGGATGAATCCACGTTACTGATTGAGATTCACACTGCTGCAGGCAAAGACTGCAACCAACCCTATTAATAAATAAGGTGTGAGGCTGAAAATGGAGAACCTGAATACAAGCAATTCAGTAATTGTTAATTACTAATAACGTAGCATATAAGCAAACAAAGATTCACAATTCACAGCTTCATGTTCATGTTCGTGAAAAACATCATAACATTGCCATTGACCTTCCATATAAAAGTTGTGAAAGTCACCTCTAAAAATTCAGGTCTTTAGCATAAAGATTCAGATAAAGAATTGAAAATGTGTTCTGTGTTAGTACTCATAAAACAAGTAAAAGGTACCAAAATTTTAGGATCAAACCTTTGTTCTGTCTGAGGTTAAGTTTAGTCGAGCTGAAAGCTTGTAGTAAGATCCATTTGAACTGAATGCTTTCACATCAACTCGTTCCTACAAGTTTGCCAAAAAAGAGAACTTTAGGCAACTCCGAAGTAACATTAGAGGGAAGGGGGAAATGAAAAGGCAAAGAAAATCAACTCTAAAGGCTTTACAATCTTGCTCACCTTCTTTTCCAGATCAAGAAGAGATATCCCTGGACTGAAAATTTCTGAACGGTGCATGGCAACTGCAATGCCCACCCGTGGGGATACATATGAATCTTTTTGAGATTGAAACAGTGCAACCCCACTGCGGCTTGCATTGTCTTGCGGAGAGAGCATACTAGGAAATGGACTAGTATCCTCAATTACTTCAAGCACTTGGATGTTTCTTCTTGGGGCAGAAAGCTTCCTCTCCGTCAAGTTTGTAGGACTTTTCAGGGCCATCTTTGCAGATTTGACTGCTCTTGAAAGTATTTGGGAATCCATATCCACATTGTCCAAAGGTTCCACTTCCACCACTCGATATGCCAGAAACAGAGATGAATCATTGACAATCCAATATGGAACAAAAAACCTAATTATTTTAGGTGCAGCAGTGGTTCCTCCCATGTCGTGTTCAATTCTCACACGCAGTCTCCTGCAAACATGATGGTAGGACAACACAAACAATTTAAGGACAACAAGTGACTCAAAACACTCTTCAACTTAAATTGATCAGATATGGCGGGAATCCTTGAATGCTTTATTTGTCCAAACTCGTAATGATGCTAAAAAAGATTTAAAAACATAGTATAATGCAAAGCATACAAAATGAAAATAAATGATTCCATATAATGTATACCATAATTGCATAAAAAGAAACAAAAAGGACCAGTTGATGAATATCTTGTAATGCATTGAAAGATATAAAATCTCAGTCGTATTACAGAAACCGAATTTATTTAAAAAATACTTAAAGATGACAAACTCAAAATTAGCTTCAACCTCCCAAATTAATGAATCATAAATTTAGGAGAAAAACCTTTGCTTGCCCTAGTCAACTATGCCTATCCCAGATTATTTGTTTATAAGATCACGAAAAATTAAAACAAACAGGAGGGACAAAAATTCCTTCAGAATCACAAACCTTTTACTCTGCTGGTGAACCATCCAAAATGATGTGGCATGATCATTAGATGAAATGTTCAAAACAAGAACAGGGTCCTGAACAAAAAACAATAGTTCAAAAATCTATGATGCTATAATTTGCTCATTATTATCTATCTATTTATTTTCTCCCCAGAGGAGAAGAGTATTAACACTTAAACTGCTTACCTTCTCCATAACCCATCCACCCTGAACAATCAACGAAAGATAAATAGGTTTCTGGATGTCCACTGAATATACATGTACACTTGCACGTGAAGAGATAATTCCGTGTTGTTGCTCAATGCAATTTCCTCCTTTTGTTTTCTCCCAAATTGTGAATTCAGCCGGACATGGAAACCGGTTTTCTAACTTCACAGGAGAATTAACAGATATTCTCCAATCATAAATAGGAACATTCAGTTCAGTATGAAGGACCGAGGCATCCGATCCGACACTTAGCCAAATCTGCTTACTTCCTGCACCAGAACAGCACAGAAGTATATCCTTCTTCTCGAGATTATCTAACTTGAAAGTAAAATTTGACAGTATGTTCTCCAGCTTTGATGTATGTTGTCTTGACAGCGAAACTTGTTCTACAAGGGCCTGATCTTTTCCACATGCATAGCCAGAACCAACTGCCATTGCATACCCCCAAGAGTATGGAGCATGGGGTTCATCAACTGAAGGACGGAGTTGCAAGCACTGGTTGGAATCCCGGCATGTACTTCTCCATGGTAAAACTGCGGAGTCTCCAGGATCTATGACAGGGAATTCACTTTTCAGTATTTGCTGCCTTGAACGAATCCAACGTCTACGGCGCACAAAATCAGAAGATGATTTCGTGCATGACTTCGAGGAAGTTGGAGGCCATGTTAAAGTGTGAAAGTTGGGCCCATAAGCCCAGCCATCCTTATCAACAGATTGAGATTTATCAATAGTCCATGTCGATGCCCAACGCCATCCAGGGGGAAGGAGAGGTTCAGAGAAATCCTTGACGATTACATAAAGCGATAGAAAAGTTAAAATACATAAAATAGGAAGTTAAGGAAATGAACACTCATCGTGATGAAGCATCATCCCGTCAATACACTCACCTTGGAGGAATTTGTGAAGTCTCGGGAGCTCCAAGGCCCTGGTTCAACACTGCCAAAACCAGACCAACTGTTACCCCAACCAGAACCTGGTTGAAAACGTTGATTTTGAAATCTCTCTTCAACCACAACATTACTGTTTGCTCCTGAAAGAAGAGACACATGACATATCGAAATATCCAATTTGACATCTGACTCATTAACTAACGTTGCAAGACTTCTGAATATCGCGTGCTTCTTTCCATTTTTCATGGCAACCTCCATGGCAACAAAATCGTTCTGTAGTGGTTTGGGGACGACAGACAATGGAAGCAATGACCGAATACCCTCCCAAGTAGCCTGTGGCCCGAGACTGATCCAGAAACCAATATCTCTATCCACAACAGTCTCAGCTCCCATATCTCTTTGATAATTTGGAGTTGCTTTCCGCTCAAAACAAGCAGTAGAAACCAACAAGCATCCACAGTCATGAACTTCGTCTACGTTGTTATGCTGAACCTGTGAAATACACAAAAGATACGTGAGAAAACATAATCCCACAACCAGCAAATGCATGTGTAGCCAATTCGCCAAAAACAAAAATGTTAATAAGACAAGCAGGAAAAAAGATGGATGAAAAATCACCTTTCTCTTCAGAGGATACGAGACAAGGTTTTGACTTTCATTAGCTTGGTGAAACATCCTTACTGAAGCTACCTTCCTCAACATATTTGCACCATGTCCAACCGAAAATGAGAGTGCACCAACAACTTCCCCTGTATTATAACAAAACTGTTTTAAGTGCATAACAAAGTCAAACGTGACAAGTTTCTGTTTAGGCAAAAATAATGCTTTGTGCCAAGTTTACTAGATCAAAACTCCAGAAAACTATCAATCCATTTGGTGCATAAGGTATGAGAACACAATAGAGTGGGAAAAAAAAGACACAGCAACAAAACAAATTGGGAATTGAATCTGGCTCCAGAGTTTTGGGTGAGTAGACAAGTAAAATATGCAAGCACTAACCAAGAGAATTGCTTCTATTTATCAGAAGAATACTCTTGATAAGTTACAAAATACTTTTTGAAGCAAACAAAAAAAAAGAGGATGCTTGTGTGCAGAACATTGCCAGTAGATTAGTCCGAAGACGTTCACAAGAAGATTTTTCTAGCCCTAGAAAAGATAAAAAGTTAAAAGATGCATGGGAATCACAAATGCACATTCGGGAATCAGAAAACCCAAAAAGAGCAATACATAGACGCATATGCAACTTATCGTAATACACCAAGAGGAAAATGCAAGAAAGACATGCCTTTTCCAGCTTTTGCTGCAAGGTTTGTTACCTCCACTTCCAATTTAGCTGCGGCCTGCAACTATCACATTCAGCAGAATCATATAGGAAACACACGCATACAAAAGAAAGAAACAGAAACTATCCAAAATAACTTCTTTTTTTCATTTTTTTTCCTTTTTGGGGATAAGAAACAACAGATTTTACTGTATATGCACGTATATTATTGTTGTCATTATTTCTATTACCAAAAAAGGCATACACAAAGGAGAACACAAGAAGTCCTCCAGCAGGAGAGAATAAAAATTGGAAGAAAACAAAAAAACAGGCTTACTACAGGTTTGTGAAAAAGACTACGTTAAAGAAAATATATTATTTCACACTAGAACATTACCACGTGGCAAGACAAACCTAAGCATGTCATCCAGGCCCCAAAATGAAGATATAATTTGAGGAAAAGAAACAGAGAAACAGATAAAAAGAGTGGGGTGGGGACAAAGGAAGATAAAAAATTTTGTCAAACACCTTTCGAGGAATTTCAAAAATGAAGAGTTCATTCCACTTTGTAGTGCCTTCATCCAGATCATTGTTTCTTGAAAAAAAAGGCTTGACACATTTTGTTCTTGCACTCTGAGGAAAAAACTTTTGCTGGTCGGTCGCCTGACTTTCAACCACAAGACGCAGAGCACAGAAGAAGTTTTGACCATTGCCATCGTCTGTAATAGGTAAACCCTGCAATAAAAATTAAAGAACAATATAATTCTGTAAGAAAAAAGCAGTGGGTATTTATGGAATTGGGTGGAAGTACTTTTATTTTTTTTTCCTTGAGAAACAAAAGACTTTAAAAAGGGGAAGAACAAAAAATTATAAAGGATAGACAACCAGAGATCATCCGAAAACCAATATCTCCGGAGGAAGAAAGTAAACAACCTGGGCTTCAAGGATCTGAATTGCAATATAGTAGCGTGCTTCTCTGGATTCATCAGCAACATTCAATCTGTCAGAAAACCGTGGAGGAGGAATTGACACAGAAGCACAATCACCATGATGCAGCTGGTCGACTATGTCTGAATTATGTTCGGTTCTTTTTACATAAATATCACACCCGAGTCTATTTTCTATTCTTAGTGTCTGAAAGTCATTCTCATCCAAAGCAGAAACAGATGGATCCTCTCCATCCCTATGCAAACTACGAGCTTCCTGAAAAGATAGTAACATGGTGTAAGGATTTAAAAGGTTTCCGTGCACGGAAAAACATACAATAAAAGAAACTAACCTCATATAACCTGGTTGCTTTCTGTTCGAGGTCTAACTGTCGTCTCCACGAAAGAATGCTCCCCACAAAATTCTCCAAGCTTGCAGCACTGACATTTACATTTACAATACTAGTAGCAGCAATGCGCACTCTCTTCCCAAGTTTGGATGGTGGATTTGCATTAGTATCATAAGTTTCAAACCTTGAAATAAAAAATAATCATGCTTCATGAAGGACACAACCTCTAACAAATAGAAAAAGCAACACAATTTATGGAAAAATACCCGTAAATAAGGCAAAATGAAATAGCAGAAGAAAGATTAGAAAGGAATGAAAAATATGATACTTGAAAATTCCATCGAAAGGCTCCACAAGTGGCTCCCATGCTTCTAACTGAGTGTTGAAGGTTGATGCAGCAATAGAGGAAATAAGAACTGCATTCATAGCATCTACTTGACCATGCGTTGCAAGCTTAATATTTGTTATTGTCACATCAAATAGTGGTGTCATCTGAAAAAGTTAAAATATATCACAAGCAGAAAGTGAAAAGAAGTGACTTCACATAAGATTCTATTGTACAGGAATTTTTCTATTAAGAACACAAACCATTCCACATAAGCTGTCTAGAACAGTCAAAGAGAAGCAACTCAGCTTCATCTCAGCGGTTATGTTTTCCCGAGTCTTCGGCTTCACAGAGTCACCGATAGCATAAGCCAACCGGCTAGATGGTTTCTTCAGATCACCACGAGCAAAAAAAGTACAGGCCTACAGACATATTTGTCAATCTTACATCTTGTTAAGCAAAAAAGTCTTCTGAAGTTAGTAGAGCTTGTAGGTATTTAAGCTTGTAATGATTGTAGTTAGCTGGATAATAAGTACTTTAGCAACTTCTAAATGGATCAGTACAAGTGCCATTGACTTAGTGCACAGATCTACAATCTAATACAAGAAGTCGTTTTTTCACATAACATATCGTTTCATTCTTTTCTTTAGATTGTTAGCACGTCTTATATCCCTCTCTTAAGTGAATAAGAGATGATGCGAGGTATAAACTAAACAAACAAATATCTGAACTGAAGACGGGTAAAAAACACTTAGAATAGGGGAAGGGTGGAAGAAGTCTAAAAGTGTTTCTAACAACATGCCAATATGGGAACCACAACCATAAGCTGATGAACTCAAAACCAATAGCCAAGTGAACATGCTAACCTGATTTTCAACTCTCCAAATGCTCCAACACTGAGAAGCCTTCGAACTGGAAGATCTTGAGATGGGTGCCTCAACAATATTAGCTTGGTTAACAAGATCCATCCTAGGACAACAAAGAGTGTCAACTGATGGGGCTTCATCTGTTCTGGAGACCATGCATCCGAGAGAAGCATAACCGGGCGGAGCTATTGGGTACCAAAAGAAAACTTCATCAAAACCCTTTCCAACAATATGGGCAACTTTAGTAAACTGCACAGGCTTTGCAGAGACTTTGGGATTATCAGTCTTGAAAATTATGCCAAGAGCCGGTGGTTCCAAGCTGAAAGGAAGAATAATACAGAAAAAATTACACATGTTGGTTAATGAGAAATAATTAAAAGATTCGTAAGTCGTGAACATATAGGGAAAAGACACTGCAAGATGAACAATTCTAACCCTTCAGCTATGCAATCACCCAATATGGCATAACCTGGACGCGCAATGGGTCGCCATATTGAGACTGGTCGGCGGAGGTCACTACCCTTGTCCCACCAAATTCTCTCAAAGTTGGGGGTTGACATGTAATAATTAGTTGCTTTCGAAATAGATCTGACAATGTCCAATCCAGATGAATTAACACTCTGGTTACTAGTTTCCTGACCTCCATATTCACTATCAACAGTAAGATCTGGTGCAGGTTCTTTAGAAGGAGAAAGCTGTCTATTTGAGTTCCAAAGAAGAAGGTGATTCAGGTCCCAACTATTATCAACAGAAGGGCATTCAGTAGAAGAATGTGCAGCAAATGATCCGAGGACATTGTCTAAGCGCCAGATACTAAATCCAGATGGAAACTGGGGATTTGATGAATTACTGAATATGCACTCTGAATATGTTGTCAATGCTACAAGATCAGAGCGTATGCAGTACACAACATGATTAGACGGTGCTTTGTTTCCTATGTTTACCACACATCCCAATGCTGTGTATCCTGGTGGTGCAACAGGCTCCCAAAGAGAACAATCACAGTCAACGTGAGGTTTGGCTTCATCTCCACCAAGTCCTAGAATACCTGAGAATAAGCCTATGAGATTGAAACCAACTGGTTTTCGAACCCGCCCATACGTGTTACTCACTGCCATTACTGCCTGAGATGGAGGAATCGGCCTGAAAATACATTACAAGCAAACCATAATAAGGTTCAGTATTTATAAATAAAGGACAATTGAAGAAGCGCATAACAAAAGGGCCAATATTCTTTTTCTTTCTTATCTTATAATACAATTCATCATTGTTTGTAACAAGATCGTTCTATTTTCGTCTGTCTTGAAAGTAGGAATATGAAAGTAGAAACAATGTTCTTCAGTGAACACCAAAAAATGTAATGTCATGATTGATAAAAGCTAACACATGCAATGAGTTTGCACTTTTTTCCTTTCCGAGTAGATTTCCCTCATCTTTGATACTACTGTATTGCCATATCTGTAAATTTTTGCTAAAGTACCTTGATGTCACGCAATCTCCCAATATGACGTAATTCGACGGAGCTCGAGGCCTCCAAAAGGTAAGGTTGTAACCGGGACCATTTTCTGCATAATGGTTCACAAAAGAATCAATTAATACCCAAAACAAAAGTATGCATAACATGGAGAAGTTATGTAAAAATAAACTGATTAATGACTAATAAATAGGTCTTGCTGACAAGGAAACTCATGGAAAAGACCTTTAGACGACACCCAAATGCGATCAAAGTGTGTACAAGGAGCCAAGGGTATCATGTTTCCAAATTGCAATGCCGCAAATGCCTGATTTTGCAAACTAAGTATGAGGGAAATGGCACTCAGAGAAAGATGGATGCATATATTGGTTGATATTAGAGACATATTTGTTTTGTCCTTCAAAGAAGTGTATCCCCCCGAAATGTCCACTGGGTCAAGAACAATAAGACCAGATCCAGCCTCAACAGTGAGATCCTTTACCAAGGCTCGGATCCAGGTATCATTTTCTTTTGATGCATACCTGCATATATCCGGAAGTTCTACAGTTAGAATGGTAAGAAGCTTCTTTATGATAAAACGAATATGAAGATTGTTTAACGGGGTCAAATTCATCAATTGGAAGAAGGGCAATAAATTAAAGTAAACATAAACATAAAAACAAATTGAGAGGGAAAAAAAATCCATCTTAGCATGCCAAAAATCTCTGTGGAACTCCAATTTTGACTGACAAATTTTTAAAATAAATAAGCTGCCTAACTCTGCAATCCTCACTCTTTGGTCAGTAAGATAAAGTCCTCATTATGCAGAGAAAAAAATTATACTCTGAACAGAGAAAAACATTGTTAGATAAACATTATAATATGTCTTTTCTTTGAAGTTAGGCATACATGTGGACAAACCATGCCAACTTCACGAAACATGTAAATTATAATATCTAATTATGGCCATGCTTACATGAAGCTTAAATCCAATTTTGCTCGAAGAAGCTTTTCCCCAAAAGATGAATCATCCAGAGAAGATTTTGTGCCGTCATAGAAGGTAAACTCAGGAGAAACAACCTAAAAGTTAAACAAGCAATGTCACTAAGAGGACAATAGATCCAGTTGAAAAGAAAAAAAGATGCCCTACATGTTTCATTGATCTTTCCCATAATTAAGGAAAAGCAAACTAAAAACCTAGAGAATGAAAAATAGAAGAGAATTATGTCTACAAGAGAACCTTGTAAGAGAAGCAAGTACCTGGGTTTCAAAAGTGAAACTTGGAACCTGATCTAGATTGTCTTGAGAAAGTGAAAAAAATTTTGTAGTTTCTGATGATTCACGTGTATGCTCCAAACTCTTTTTGTCATCGTCATTGGATGAGTAACAATCAAGCAGTGTAATCTCTACACCATCCTCATATGATACGGAGTAGCTGCTATCATTACTTAAATATGTATACTTCCTCAAAAGAGAACCATTCTGATGGATGTGTGATATCAAAAATACATATATATCAGCCAAAAGGAGGGGGGAGACAAAAAAAGAAAAAAAAATGTCTAGAAGAATGTTTCTTAACACCTACGTGCAAACATATAAATAGCATTCCCTGTTTCCCATTAAAACAAACAAACCAAACACATGAAAAAGACAAACGGCAAGAGGAAAGTCATATGATCACAAATGAAAGAATAAATGCAAATACCTATACTACAGTTCAATTTCCTTATTCTCGTTATTCTACAGATTATCAGTTTCAATAAAGTTCTGTTTCCTGCAAAATATAAAATGATTAAAATAATTTTTCTCAACTTAAATAATCTGAAGAAATAATTACACAGTAGGATTTAATCCTGTCTAAACTAGCAAGTCAAAACACCCATACAAAGAAACATGTAAGTATTGCTAGACTATGCATGCAACCACAGTCCCCGATGTTGTGGAGACTAGATCCATTAGTAGTGGTTTCCTTTCTCAAGCACGTTGAATCTAAACATGAATCAGACAATAAATTGTGTAGCAGATTGAGGGGAACTGGGAAGCTACCTCAATTTTGACATTTACAAACCGCAAAGTCTTT
>CM046382.1:23768763-23868763 GCA_025413485.1 Ficus microcarpa
CCGCGTCCAATGACTATAAATGGCTGAGACCTTGCCCAATGAGATTCTTTAACATCTGCTTCCTCAGTCAAGCAGATAGTCTTTCCACAACCATCGTATGTGTAGTAATCAATGCCTGGACAATTTGCCACTAATTGTCTACTGGGAGAGAGGTGAATCACATCTTCTCTTTGTTTGTAAACAGGTTCAGACAGTACAATGCCACTGTATCTACAAAGGGGATCATTCTTAGGATCTGAAATTTCCTCCCTTCCAGTTATTTCTCCTAAAGCTGGCACAAAGAACTCAGTCACAGCAAGAAGAAAATCCGGTACAACAAGAACTCGGGGCTGTTGAACCCGAACCACGAATGATTGGGAAGATTTTCTCCATCTGTAATCCATCAGGAACATTGTCGAAATTGGTAAATCAGCACAATGAGCAGCTGCAGACTCAGTTCTTCTAAAGTTCCCCTTGTTTAAGGAAAAGGTCGTGTTAGAAACTTTTTTTGAAACATCCATGGATGATCCAAGCATAAGACACATTTCAGGTTTTGTGTCGGGTCGAACATCAAGAACAGAGAATTTCGGTATGGTAATGTAGAGATCTGTCTCAGAAAATGAAGTCATCCGATATGATACCCAAAGACCTTCTAGCTGCAATACAGAAAAAGAACCATGTAATTTGTAAGTCGACTACCATAACACAAGAAACAAAAATAGTATAAAAGATGGCCGATCTTCAAAATATGAATCCTAACAGCAGAGCCAACTCAAAAATGTCAGAAAAACAACAACAGAAGAAATAACAAAACAAAAAACTTGGTTAAGAAAAAAAAAAAAGGTAAATATACTCACAGCAATATGAGCTAAAGGTGAGTCATCGTGAATGCCATTATACAGCTCCAATAAGGCATGATCAATCACGACCGTAGATATGGTAACAGTACGTGATAGAAGAAGCTGACTATTCATGTTGACCTTGTCAACGAACAGCCGCATAGTGTCCTTTGAACCATATTTGTCAACACGAAAACTAGGAGGAAGCCTGGGCTCTTCACACAAGTTCATGTATGCACAATCAAGAATGACTTTATATTCTTTACTGGTCATCACACCATGCAACAAGGCAACCTGGTTAAATTAAAATCTGTAAGAAAACGCTACAACATCATGCATATGCATGACAGGATGTCAAAACAATCAAAGAAAACAGTACATGGAGCACTGCAAAAGTCAAAACCAACAAATATACTAATTTCTTTTACAAGAGACAAATTAATTGATAAAATCATAAATCTTACAAACAGACTAAACCAAGGACAAGTTTTCATCAGACTGGCCAAAACAGAGAAACAAGAGCAAAGCCAAAACAGGAATTAATCAATTATCCATAACGTTCTTCCAATTTAAAAGTTACCTTCACTTCAAGAGAAAACGTTGGTACTTTTTTGTAAACATCCCTCAAACTTCTCCTCACATAAATGTCAATTCCATTGCCTTCCCGAATCATTGGTTTACCAATAAAGCCATCAATTCCTACGAACATGTTGATACCCAAAATCTGCAATTTGATACCAGAGTAAAACATAGCTGGTAACATCAGTCATATTGCCTAAGACAGTATGATTGGACGAATACGCACTACGGACAATATGAGTATGCAATATAATGATATCAATCATCTACCTCAGCATGCAAAACATCAAGGTGGACAGCTGAAGGATCTTCATCTGCAGAACCATACCACCTAAATGAATTTGTCACTTGCAGATGGCCCACATCAAGTTGAATAAAACTGCAAAGTGCACAATAAATAAATTAATAAACAAAATCAATTAAAAAACAAAAACCATTATCAACCTCAAATGCCTTAAGAAAAATAAAATAAAATAAAAATAAAACAACAACAACAACATCCACGAATCATGCAACAAAATCAGAGAGGAGTAGCAGAGTTGATCCTTTTCTAATTGTTTCAGGAGTCTTTTCTTTTTCTTTAATAATCAATCACAAACAAGCATTCACTCTTGTTTCTTCAACCATACAACTCTAATTCAATTTCCTTATTCTTTTAATTTCACTGCAGCAAACCTCCTGTAGAAATCCCTCAAGTAATTTCCAATTTCCTGACCCAGTTTAACCTTATCACTAATTGATCTGAAAGGATAACATAGAGAAGAACAATGGTTGTATCTACGTACTCTTTGCTTATAGAATTCCGTGGAACAATGATTATTGGCGTGTCCAGTGAGAGATCCAGTTTCAATGCTGTCGCTCCGTCAATCTCATATTTCTGAATAAACCGTTCAAAACCTCCAACTTTGTCGACAAGTTTTATAGCTTCTTCAGTCTGTGGGGTAGCAAGTTCCATGAAATATACCATAATCTGCATAAGAATGTCCATAAATTTGGATTAAATTTAAAACAAAAGAATTCTCCAACTCATATTAGAGTGCAAAATTTAGTAAGGAAGAAATGAGAAAGAGAAGCCACAAAAAATCCAATGAGTATGACATCTTAGACATATAGAAAATCATGGAGCATCTCTCATACCTCCTGAACAAACCTATAGAGAAAAACAATACGAACAGCAGAAAGTCGGCCTTGCAAGCTATAATCATAACCTTCGTAATCATCATCTTCAGCACTATAAGAATTAAATTTAAACTGGAAAAATGAAACAGAGATTTAATCATTTGAAAGCCAACAATAAACACCAAAAAAAAAAAAAAAAAAAAAAAAAAAGGGAAAAAAAAAGGAAAAAGAAAAGAGTACATACCCTTATAAGGGACTCCACGCCAGGATTGCGTATATCACAAAGCCAATCCCAGCAATGCTCTGTTCCAAGAGACATATCACACAGTCGAAAATTTCCTAATGTCCCTTCAATGGAAAGAGAACTAGGATGGACCTTCAAAAAAAAAAAAAAAAAAAAAAAGCACTAACGTGAGTCAAGTTACCTTGGTCTGCGTATCAGTCCAGCAACTACAGATGAAATTTGCACTCAACAAAAGTAAATTTAATAAATAAACAAGATAATAGTTGATAGTACGAGAAAGATAAAGGCTTAAAAAAAAAAATAAATAAAATACTTAAAAAATATTGAACATGATTTCGGCACCTTAAGATCCAACAGGAACCTTTCCTGCACCAGCATTGCAAGTGGAGAATCATCCTCCTTATTAAGAAAAACAGACACGCTGTCAACGTCCATGTTTAAATAAAATACTACTCGATTTTTACCATATCCCAGCAACCCTTTAACACGCCCACTTTCTTCGGTCTTTTCTTTGTTCACCACTGATTTATCTTCTGAAATTGTTTCTGTGTCAGAACTTGTTGCTGCGTAATGCACAGAGCTGATATCCAGACCAAAACCAATTAAAGCGACAAGGGTGGGTCTGTTGCAAAAAAACTCCAGCTTGGACATGCGAACACTCATCTGAAAATATTCAAAGTGAATCATAACTTACTGTAAGTACAAACCGGCTATGTAGAATCTTTAACTCAGAGATAGTGATGAGCAAGCTAAATACCTGCGTATCTATACCATCATAATCATGCGAACTAGGACTCCTTGTTGAAAATATAACAGAAACAAAATCCAAACTATCTCCACCTTCTGCCTCGTAAAATATCTCTCCAGAAATGCCTCTTCCCAGAGCTAGATCTTGTTCATGAATTAAGGCTTCAGCAGATTCAAATCCAGCCACACCACTGGTTTCTCCAGTTGTTCCCCGTGAACTGGTATCCAAATTTTGAAAATAACCTCCAGCATCCGCTAGAGACACAAAGTCGGGCAAAGCATCCGTAAACGTGTCATCATCTTCATTAAGTACAACGGGCATCTCTTTCCCATAAGGATCAGTTACATTAGGGGAAGAATATATACTGCCATTTCTCAGCACGGAGCAAGCTAAGTACTGCGGGCTTGCAGATAGACGACCTTGAAGCTCATCCCTAATCTTTAAAGAATGTAGCTTCGTCCTGATAGTCAGATCACCTTCATAATAAATCATGTGAACCTGTAACCAAAAAATACTTAAAAATATTAGCAGCAAAGAATACACAAGTTCCCAAGCCCCACCTGTAACTGCTCAATATTCACCTAAAAGATATAGAAGAGGAGTCAACCTAGTGCTTTTGGTACATAACAAGAAGGATCTTTGTCAAATTTTATTTGAACCACACTTTTAATATGATAATGATGATGTAACACATTGACAACAAAATTAACAAGCGTATATCTAAACCTATCTCATCGCCATTTTCTTTAGCAAAAAAAAAATATTCTCATCGTGGTTCCTCCGGACAGATGGAATTAGAGATGAGTGGTGAACTGTCATCTCCATGTTTGGATACAACTCTGTTAAGAGGAAATCTATACAGCTGAATTATATTGAAGTAAGAAATCTCAGATATTGTTCCAATTCAAAACTAGCATTTCAGAAAGGTAAAATATAACGTAATAAAATAAACTAGCTGCACAAACCTTCCCCCCACCAGCATGCACATCAAGAATAAGAGTCTCATCAAGTTTGTCATCAAATTCATCTCCCGCCTGCACAATATTACAGAAGGATAAACAAATCTCAGTGAATAACCCTCGGAAAAAGAATTTATATTTTTCCATGAATTACTTCAACAATGGTGCTGCAGATATATTGGCAAGATGAAGGCACTGTATATTTTTCCAACCACAAACATAAAAGGAAAAAAAGGATTGCATCTAACCTTTCCATATAAAAATAACTTTGTTTCCAGCAGGGCTCCATTGATGACAAGTTCAGCTGTTTTTAAATTTGTGGTTTGAGGGTCACTAAGCTCAGAAGAGTCATCACTTGTTTCTCCCAGTAAATCAACAGATGGAGGTGCCTATTTTAAGCCCAAAAAAAAAAAATCTAAATAGAAGTAATAATAATAAAACAGTGGTGTGATAAAGAATATGGAGAATGAGAAGACTGAATAAACAAGATACTTATGCCATACAGAAGCTTGATATGTGGCCAGTATAAGGCCCTTCAACCAGGTGGCCTTTTCATTCTCATCTCGAAATGCAAGTATCCAGGTACTAGAAGATTCCAGAGCCTGGAAACAGAAAAAGAGGGCAAAATAAAAAGAGATATAAAGTACTGACCCTAAGAAAAGAAAATTCCAGCCCCATACACAAGGCCATAATCCTAGAACAAAAAGAAGATGTAACTACTTTGGTATTTAACTTGCCTTTTGAGTCTCCAACCCCCTATAACTAATCGCAACACAAAACGGCAAGCCACCAATGTTTGTTGGAGGAACATCAAATACTTGTCGACCGGCCATGCTGCAACATCCCACAATGAATTTTTTCAATTAAGAATGTTAAATCACTCTATTACAATACTTTCACCGAGGAAATGGACCACAAAGGGAACAGAAAAAGAATGAATGAAATATCAGAGAAACAAATAAATGTAAACCTCGAGTATCGCTGGTAAGTTGGAGACTTTTCAGACTCCAAAAGATAAAGATACAATCCTGATAATACAAGAAAACAAGGTTGCCATGTAGCCACAGAATTGCCAATCCCCTGGGTCCGAAAAACAGAGGACTACCAGTCAGTTGCATAACAAATGCTAATCAATTTTCTTTTTCTTTTTTTTCCTACTGCACCAATTATTTGAAGACACTGTTTCCAACAAAAAGAGAGAGAGAGAGAGAGAAGAACAAGAAGAAGAGCTGAAAACACACCCCCCAGACTAGGATTTTAGCATCAGAAGCAAGGTCCACAGAACTCCATGGAGTAAGCTCATCTTGAAAATTATCACCAGCGGGCAAATTACAAGTCTCCATCGTTCCATACAAAATATTTAGTAGTTCCATAAGTCTGCGATATCTAGATGGTGAAAAGTGAACCCCAAGGTTTGGCACTTGAACAGAAATGCGTGTTGATGGGTAACTCGGGTGAGGTACTTTGATCTTCAATAGAAAATACAAATAAGTACATAATCCTTTTCAAAATAAACCATAGACAATTATTAAAAAAATAAAATAAAAAGTTCACCTGATCAACTAGTACTGCCATTCCACACCTATCTATGAGTGAATAAAAATTGTCAACTTTATCTGGTGTAGGAGATATGCTCGGATTCGATTCATAATTTGCCACAACTAAATTGCACTTTTGATTGTCAGAGCCACAATCTGTGAAAAAAGCAGCAATGTCTCTTCCGGATATAAAAAATTGAGAATAGAGATTTTGCCTCTGTTCATCAGACTGACTCTCCTGCAGCATTTAAATTACTCAATTCAGGAAAATGCAGAACCAATTACAAACAAACAAACTCGTCATGTAATAGAGCATACCACAGTGTGCACTGTGAAGTGCCCAAAGTCCAAAAGGAAATGACAATCACATTTCGAAGAGCCAGTTGTTCTGATAGGGACTCTTACTTTTGGAGCATCAAAATCAATATCAAGAGCAAATCTGAAATTTTAGGGGGACAAAAGGAAGTGTGATATTCAAAATTTATTATATTAAGATCTAGAAACATAAAATTAAGGAATAAAACACAGTTGAAAATAGCACAGTTACCTGCTTTGTTCTTCTAGTACCATTTGAAACTGTTCTTGTGCCCTACGTGTTACTTTCTCAATTTTCATCTGCTCATAAGAATTTTAAAAAAAATAAAAAATATGAGTTAGGCCAACATTACCATAAACACTAAAGCCATGCAAAATTTTGATATTACCTGCAAAGCGGTCGCAGTTTCTAAAGCAATAGTGGGACTGACTGCCTTACTTCTCTTCACAAACTCCATGAAGCGGTCATAACTATCCATCAAAACCTGAGAATATGTAAAGACTGATCATACTCTAGCTTATAAGGTCCCAAGTCTTGCAAAAGATTAAAAGCTGCCATAAGACAGACCAATACTAGCTTCTATGTTCTAAAATGCCTTGTTTTTTGTTAAATACCTTGTTTTTTCTTTTCTTTGAGGACGTCTCATCCTCTATTATCCTTGCAATTGATTATTTTATCAATGAAAAGGGGCTTTTCTTATAAATAATAAAAAATAAAAAATAAAAAAAAACAGTCCCCCATAATTGATGGGCTCTGATGATGTGCAAATGTGTGGCAGACATTATTAGAGAGGCACAATGGGAGATTATTAGAAAGTGCAAAAGGCCCAACAACTAGTGACAAACTCGAAGATCAATTGAAGGGTTTGGACTCAGAACCATACAGTGTTCTCAATAATGCATTCCTTTTAGGCAGTATAAAACAACATATTAAGAAACCATTAAGAGTAGCAAAAAACAAAAGAATATCAACTTAAGAGTCCAACTGTTGTTGCTTATAATTATATGCCAAGATGGGAGAAGATGAACTTTATTACAAAGCTCTGATAGCTGTATGAATACCACTAAATGTAAAACTTCCCCTCTCTCTCCCTTCCCATTCCTCTCATGTCCTAATGAGTAAGGAATTACCGTAACATGGCAAGGAGAAATTGTAGCTGACAGCTTCCAATCAACGTTCTCCCCAACTGGTGAGTGTATAAAGCTAGCAGCCAATGCATTCAACTTCTGCTCACTACAAACACTCTGCAAAACGAACTATGATCATTAGACAACTAAACCCACACACATGCAAAGTAAATTTAAACCTTGGGAAATGGGTCCTGCTTGGTTTGTGAATTGAATATCAATATATGGATGCATACGTGCATAGTATAGATGAGCATGTACATGTGTCTGCGTTCTGTGCATGTTTGTTTACTTTCAATTCTGAGCTTCCCTTGGAGCCCTTCAACAAAGAAGTCAAGTATTCTATGTTCTTTGTGATTTTCCACAATTTTCAGGGGAAAAAAGTTAACGATTCATGTTAGAAGTTTTTTTTTTTTTTTTTTTTTTTTTTTTGAAACAGAAATGAGATTCTAAAATTAATAATCAAAGAATTATATACAAAATTAGAGAGGAAGATCCATTATGTCTTCAGAACACATCATGATGAATAACACAACCTAGAATCATATGTGAAGTAGACAAACCTCAGCAAGTGAGCCTTCAGGTGCAGATAAACCATAAAATCTCAATGACACATCACATTGTGTACTACGATTTTTAAATTTGGTTGTCACTTGAAGTTCCTCGAATCTACCACAAACAATTTCAGTCTGATTTATGCTGATGATCCTGGCAGCAGCATGACTAATTGACACAGTAACCAAAAACTGGACCATATTCTGCATGTCCCTTCCAGAGAGAGATGCAAACTCATCCTCATGTTGGTAACTTAACAACTTATTGATCGCCTGCCATTCTTCTTTAGTCAGTCTTTCCTCCAGTAATTGTGGTCCCTTGGGAGTATCTCCAGCAGGGTCTTCTTCTGAGGGTGTGCGCCTGACATAAAAAGGAAACCAAGTTTTTTCTCTTTTCTTTTTCTAATACTAACATTTTTTAACACTTTATCAAAAGAGAGGAAGCTACAACGTAAATATCATTTTGAGGAGAATAAGTTCCAAAATGAAAGGCCAATGAAACTAAAAATAAACAAGACACGCCAGTGACTCAAAACACTCTTCCAACTTAACATGATCATGGATAATGGGAAATTCTTGAATGTTTATCTGTCTAAGCCCATATTATTTCTAGATATCTGGCTCTTTCAAAGAGTAAACTACCAATACCATCTTGTTCTATCTCCTATAAAATCCTCCCATTCCTTCCATCCAAATAAGCCACAAGTAGCCAGGACCACACACTTTCACATCATCTTTGCCATCTTACTGAAGCCAAAAACAAGTTTTTCCACCATAAGAGAGCCACAATTTCCAGACAATTACCAGGAAGAAACAGACAAAATCTACATCCAGGAGATCTTTGGCAGTTATGTGAAATATCAAGCAGTAGTACAGTACTAACCAAACATGAAATAAAAAACCATTTAAAAAAAAAAAAGTTAGAAGAAATGGAACTTTGACAAACCAACTAAAAGAAAGCCAGCCTCTCTTTTTTAACCTCCTCTGCTCAGCTGCTTCCTTTGATTTTGCAGTTTCGACCTTTGCATGTGCAAGTAGCCTAAAATGAAAAAAACCATCTAATCAGGAAGACTCCAAATATACTCTCTTTTTTCATTTTTCTTTTTTAAATCAATATAAAAGAAACGAGATTAAAAAACTTACGTACCTCCATAAGAGGATTACTTTAGAATCCAAATCTCTCTCAATTTTTCTAATTTCTGAAATGTCAGTATTGGCTAAATGTTGTAATGAGCCAGCATACAACTGAACGTATCGTCGACGAAGCTGACAAAGATGCCTAATGCGTTCCCACGAGAATCGATAACTGAATCAGGGAAGCATAAATTTAAGAGTCAGTCAAAATGGAGATTGTTTCTGTTTCAATCTGCAATATAGACTCCAAAATCAAAAGGAAAAAAATGGGTACCAAATCTCTTATCAAAAAGAAGAACTATATTACAATTTACAGGTTTTACAGATGTTGGAAAGATAGGAAGATTACATTTGGAGATTATTTAGGAGTTGGAAGATTACGTTAGGAGATTATCTAGGAGTTGTTTATGTTTTGAATTTTGAATTTTAAATTCAGGAAGATTAGATTTGCAGTTAGATTAGATATCTGCAGATATTTTTTATCCTATATATATGTATAATTCTGGAATTAATGAAGTAAGGAAAAAGAATAATTTTCTTCTCACAAACTTACATGGTATCAAAGCCAAAGGGATTAATCAACCCTAATGGCGAAATCTAATGTTCCAAAGCCAGTGCTGCCTGGTGACGGGAGTTCCTCACCAGATCCTAGTTCCCCATCAGTTCTTGATGTTGTTTTTGGGAGTTTTACCGAGCTCGGCAATCCTTCTTCTGCTATTGGCAGTGTTGATCATCTGTCTTCCGAATCTTCTCTTCAGATTACCATGCACAAATTGAATGGTAAAAATTATCTAGAGTGGTCCCAATCGGTCAAACTAGCCATTGATGGCCGTGGCAAATTAGGTTATTTGAGGGGTGAGGTCATGAAGCCTACAGCAACCAATCCAAGCTTCAAACTTTGGCGATCTGAGAACTCCCTAGTGACGGCATGGCTTCTTAACTCCATGGACGCCTCCATTGCAAAGCCAAATCTATTCCTACAAACCACTTTGAAAAACCAGATTCTATCTTTCAAAATTCAAATGAAAAATCAGATCCTCTTTTTACTTAAAAAATCCGATTCTTCTTCATTTCAAAATCTGAATTTTGAAAAATCAAATCTTCATCAATCACCAGAAAACGTTTTTCTCCACATGATATCAATTCACAATTATTTCATGATGACTTTATTCACACAGGACAAGGCTTGGATTCTATTGAAAAATCACATATTTTAAATGCTGAAAATTCTTTAAAGCCATCTGTAATGTCACCACAAAATAGTGATCTTAGTGATCCTACCGGGAAAAGAGGGGGAGCAGACATGAAAAAAATCTTTGGGCTGACTTATTCGAAAAGACCACAAAGTCGAGAAATTAAGTCTAAGAGTTCCCTACAAAACCATGAGTCCAATCCACAACAAAATTGTGACTCACCAAGTATGTCCCAGTCGTGTCCAACCTCTCAAGATCAGCCTAGTGACTATAATATCCCTATTGCTATTCGTAAAGGTGTTAGGTCTTGTAGAAACCACCCGTTGTCAAAGTTTGTGTCCTATAAAAATCTGTCATCATCTTTTTTTGCCTTTACTTCTCAACTATCTCTCGTAGAGATTCCAAAAAGTGTGCAGGATGCTTTACAGGTTCCTGAGTGGAAGGAAGCAATTTTTGAGGAGATGAGAGCACTTGAGAAGAACAGGACTTGGGAGATGCTAGACTTGCCAAGAGGGAAGACAACAGTTGGGTGCAAATGGTTATTCACTGTGAAATTTAATTCAAATGGTACGCTTGAGAGATACAAGGCAGGGTTAGTGGCCAAAGGTTTCACTCAAACCTACGCATTGACTATATAGAAACATTTGCACCAGTGGCGAAACTAAACACTGTGAGAGTTCTACTTTCTATTGCAGCAAATCTTGATTGGCCTCTGCAACAACTGGAAGTCAAAAATGCCTTCCTTAACGGAGACTTAGAAGAGGAAGTGTATATGGACCCACCTCCTAGCTTTGAAGTGAAATTTGGCTGGAGAGTGCGTCGTTTGGGAAGTCATTATATGGCCTTAAACAATCACCGAGAGCTTGGTTTGAAAGATTCACCAAGTATGTGAAGAAGCAAGGCTACAAACAAGCTCAAACCGACCATACAATGTTCACAAAACAATCGGATAGCAGGAGAATAACGGTTCTAATAGTGTATGTGGATGATATCATCTTGACAGGTGATGACTTGGAAGAAATTGACCGGTTAAAGGGAAATTTGGCCACGGAATTTGAAATCAAAGATTTGGGAGCACTCAAGTACTTTCTTGGAATGGAGGTTGCAAGATCGAAAAAGGGAATTACTGTGACTCAAAGGAAGTACATCCTAGATCTTCTCAATGAAACTAGGATGAGTGGATGCAGACCCGTGGACACACCAATAGAACCGAATGTTAAGTTCAAAGGAGACAAGGAAGGAGAACCTGTAGACATTACACAGTACCAAAAGCTAGTGGGAAAGTTGATTTATTTGTCCCACACTCGGCCTTACATAGCATTTGCGGTTAGCTTGGTAAGCCAATTTATGCATTCGCCAAAAAGGGAACACCTAGATGCTACCTACAAAATTTTAAGGTACTTGAAGAATTGTCCGAGAAAGGGCCTGTTTTTCGAAAAAGGTCTAGAGCGGGAGATTGAAGCTTATACTTACGCTGATTGGGCTGGTTCTGCTATAGATAGAAGGTCCACAACCGGATATTGTATTTATGTATGGGGCAACCTTGTGATTTGGAGAAGCAAGAAGCAACTTGTGGTAGCTCGAAGTAGTGTAGAGGCGGAGTATAGGGCTATGGCTAATGGTGTTTGTAAGTTATTATGGCTACAACGGATTTTAGTAGAGTTACAGATGCCTATGAAGAAACCAATGAAGCTCTATTGTGATAACAAGGCGGCAATAAGTATAGCACATAACCCTGTACAACACGATAGAACCAAGCATGTGGAGATTGATCGACACTTCATAAAGGAGAAGCTCGAAACAGGGACCATTTGCATGCCTTTTGTTCCAACGTAAAGGCACACAGCAGACATTCTCACAAAGGGACTGTTCAAGCCGACCTTTGATTCTTTTGTTAGCAAGTTGGGTTTGATCGATATCTACTCACCAACTTAAGGGGAAGTGTTGGAAAGATAGGAAGATTACGTTTGGAGATTATTTAGGAGTTGGAAGATTACGTTAGGAGATTATTTAAGAGTTGTTTATGTTTTGAATTTTGGATTTTAAATTCAGGAAGATTAGATTTGCAGTTAGATTATATATCTGTATATATTCTTTATCCTATATATATGTATAATTCCGGAATTAATGAAGTAAGGAAAAAGAATAATTTTCTTCTCACAAACTTACAACAGATCATCACTTTATTCAACTAAAACATAATATTTCTAATAATTAATAACTCATATTATTTTTATAAGGACATAAACGTTACCACATTTTCCTTTGTTGCAAGCCCGCTTGAGCAGCATAACGCCACCACAAAATAGGATTATGTGAAATTGGAACCATCGGCCTTAAATGGGAGACTTCAACATATGTCCTGTATCTGGAAACAACTTCCAACAGTTTTATCCAGTCATGATATTGTGCCTGGCAGTAAAACAGAGAGTTATACAATCAGTCACAGAATGTTAGTTTCTTATCAACAAACTAGAATCTGTTGACCCCCCACCCTGAACCAAGCAAGCAACCAAAAATGTTCAGAAGTTGTAAAAATTAAAAGAGAGACAGCGACAGAGAGATGCAACAAGCAAAAGGCCTTAAAACTAATCAACTCTGTCTTTATTCCCCAAAATAATAGTCTGCCAAACAAGTTTTAAAGATCAAACTCCTTTCCTTACCCCCCCCCCCAACTAGATTCTTGATCCGTTTTATTACTATTCGACAACTATATAGATGGGAGATTGGAATAAATCGGTAAAATTAAAATGATTACAAAAGTGAATAGGATGAGAATCCCTCAGCAAAAGAAAAAGGGATGAGATTTGAAACCTCTGTAACAGTTAAAGATACGTCACTTAGGTCAAGAGACGCCTTCTCAAAGGGAACTTCTAGGTCATTTCTTTCCTGATTTCCAAGGCGGTGATATTTTAGTCCTCCATTTATAGGTGACACCAAGTACTTGCGATTTACAGCCCATTTAGACACCACTGCACTTGCGGCAACAGGCTCGTTTATACCGGCTTCAAAAATCTGGTGTATTAATCCAGAGAACAAAAAGAAGAGAGTGATATTCAGTAAAAGGAGTGGATATATGCAATATTTTGATACCAGAACCAAAGGATAGAAACAAACCTCAACCCATTCCTCTGGACTAAGATCTTCCCATCCCTTTTCTATCTTCCAGGGAAGACTATCGAAATCATGGTACACGGCAAGCCTCTCAAGTTGCAATGACTATAACATGAACAAGAGTAAGTAAAAACATGAACACTACAACTCACAAATTTACCAATGAACGAAATAAGCAAGCAAACAAAACAGCCAAAAATGTAACTAAACAATGATTAATCTCAACAATGTAAAAGTAAGGAATAAAACGCGGACCTTCCGCAATTTGTCAAGAGCACCACTGGTATCGAAGGTTTCATTCCCTTGTTCGTCCATTGTAACTGCAGCGAGCTTAGCCAAAGTAATCCCCGAACAAAAAGGATGCTCTGGATTACTGCATGAGAAAAAAAAAAAAAAAAAAAAGACAATTTAGAACCATCCAAAAATAGTAACTTCAGATAATAAGAGAAACTACAAGAAGTGCATCTCCCCTAACCTGACTGAATCTTCATATCTGACATGTACATTGCTGATCGTTATCTTAAGATTCCCGATAATAGTAGCAATAAGAGAACCTAGCCATGAATTTCCAGGAGGTTGCTGCAAAGTAATCAGCATTTAATTGAGCATATAATTCCATGTTTACGAACAAACAACAGGAACAAAGATAACTACAATATCTAATCTACTAATTTATTTATGTGATAGCACAAAAGTTGGGTAAACAATAACAACTCTCTAAGGAAAAACACAGGGCAAATAACTGCTAAAAGGATCGGCGATGACTAAAAATCGAAGGTAACTTCATTAGAAAGACACTTATTTCTCAGCGAAAGAGTATTAGATTGAAAACCATACATTTCCTTTCTTTGACTTTGATGTTGCTTCTAGGGTTGCCGACTCTGCTTCCTGTGTTCATACAAGAAATAAATATGTAAACATTTTTATTCCGAAAACAGCTGTAAAATTGTCTGTAAATCCAATAGACTCAATAAACGTGCTTTTTTTTTTTTTTTTCCAAATACCAGAACTCCTTTGATTGATAAGGAGTCAAACACAAAGGATTCACCATAAGCATGTCACAAATTCAGTATCTGAGGTATACATGTAAATGTCGATTATTGAGTGGCCCACAATATTTTCCTTCTCTCCCTTAAACTTTTGAAAATGTATGATCCATTCCTTAAATTGAACACATAAAGAAACTTTAGTCCAAATTTCAAAAAGTTATGCATGCAAAGAATACCTCAATCTGTTGGAGTTTGGCTTCAAATAGTTTTTCCCTGTCTTCCTCCTACAAAATAGTGGTACGTTTAAAAGAAATGACAAAGAAAAAATGGTAGACCATGGGAAATGAGCCTTCAAAATAGCTTGTCTATAAAAGCACCTTCAACAAAAGGAAAACTCTTCCTACCTTAAGTGTCCGGCCATCAGGTGCAGGATGAGCAAGAACAAAGACACGATCAGCAAGAACAATCACAGGTTCTTTGCCCAAACTTTTCCAGGGAACCTATGATTTAAAATCACAGAATTAAAGACATCTGGAAAGAAGTGAGCAGAGATGAAAGGTCTCAAGTCATGTATAAAAATGAAAGAAATTATGTATCAAACTAATTAGGAAAAGAAATAGGGATAAAGAATGAAAAGACAACCAATGAAAAGATCCTGAAACAATTGCGCTACCTTCAATGTTATTGTACCGACAAAACCAGCCTTGACAGTGACTGGAAGATTCAGAGAATTTAGTGCTTCTGCCTTCAATTTCAAATCTTTAAGAACTACATCACCTGCTCAAAATTTGAAGAATCAATTGCATAGAAATTCAATAACCAGTATGTCATTATTGTGGTGGTGAAGGTTCACAGTGCTTGGAGTGCAAAAACATGAACAAGTATCGTTCACATTGTACAATAAGTAGATTTCGCTGCCCTCAAGAAACAATGCTTAAAAGTTACTATTTTTTGAAGAATTAAGAAGGCAGGTTGAATCCAATTCGCTTTGCGAAAGAGCCAAATATCAAGCTCGTTACTGATAAAAGTTTTTAAAGAGTTCCTACTTTTCTTTAATTATATTGAATTGGAAATAGGTAATGACAAGTTATGTCTAAAGGCTCATTTTGTTCTTTGTTTTAGACCTTTTCTTTTCTTTCTTCTTGTTAAGTACCCTGTTCTCCTTTATTAAATTCATTTTTTGTTTCAATTAAGTTCTGCTTCCTCTCACCAAAAAAATAATAATAATAATTTCATGAAATATTAAAAAAATAATAATAAAAAATAAAGCGAACCTTTCCAGACACTGATTCTTAAAGCCTCTGCTGAGAGTCCATGGACATATTCGCCCAAATATCTTCGAAGCAGATGTAAAACCTACCACACACACCCCCAAAAAAAATCCATTAATTAAAGAAAAAAATCATGATTTCTAAATTGATTAACTTGCTAATTCATCATCAGCACAATAGCATCGTCAATTCGTCATCATTTTCATCTCAATTTATCAAACCATATTTGCATTCAAAAGAGCAATGCAATTCGAGCAAGGAACAACCAAATTTTGGAGAAATGATCAGAAAGAGGAGGCAAAATATTTTAGGACGTCGATCAAAAGGTGTGGAATTTATGCGGAGATTACGAAAATGGAAGGAAGAAAAGAAACGGAGATAGAAAGAGGCATACGTGAGCTTCAAACATGGCTGCGAATAATCTGAGAAGGAAGAAGAATCAGGCAGAATTGCGAGTCCGATCGAGGAGAGGTGATCGGCGCCGGCGGAGGCGGAGCATTGCCATTGGAGACGGCGAGAGAGAGGTTGCAGAGGAGATCGGTCAATGGAAGCGAAGAAGATGATGAAGAAGGAAAAGGTGTTTGATGAAATGTCTGAATGAATGATATGAATGATATGAATGAAACCCTCTGCCTAGAGAGAAACGAATTTATTTGTACACGCAGATAGAGAGAGAGACGGTGAGAACAGGACGGTTTGAAAAGAAAGAATATGTTTTTTTTTTTTTTTTTTTTGCAGAAAGAAAATTGAAGTTTTGGCCAATTTTTTCTTTAGAAAAAAATTTTTGATTTAAAAAATTATAATTGGTACAAAATTATGTTAAAATTAAAATGTATAACATATTTAACATTACTTAATTAACATTTAATTTGTTGGTTCATAATTTATGAAGTCCTCTTTTTTGTTCTTTGTTCTTTGTTCTTTGTTCTTTGTCGAAGTCAAAAAAATTGGAAAATGAAAATACGAGAAAGAATAAGAATAAGAGGATGCTATAAGAAAAAAGACTACAAATATGAATAGGAGGATGGTTAAAAGGAAAATAAGAATAAGAATAATATAAATGAGATAATGAAGGTTTTTTTTTCTTTTATAAAGCTCTTTATTAAAAGTAGAAAAATGATCTTTTGACAATAGATATGGGCCCATGGAGTAGTTTGAGTTGAAATTTTTAAATTTTAATAATAAATTTTTTTGAATTTTCAGAAAAGATAAAAAAATTTTGAGAAAAAAACAAAAATTTTTAGAGAAAAAGACAAAAAAAAATTTAAGTTGAATGGTTTGAACCAAACACCCCTTATATTTTCATTTTTCACTATAAAGTATAGTTTTAGATAGCCAAATAACTCTAGAATTCTTCCAAAACAGTAACCCTAGAGTTTTATTAAAATGAAATAATATGTAAAGTTTGAAAAGAAAAAAAATAATAGTTTGATAGAACAACAATGATGGTACTATTTTTTTCGTAAATTAGTAGGAAAAAAAAGGTTTTTTTCTTTTTTTTTTTTTTGAAATGTCGAGCATTGCCCTTGGGAAAATTAATTTGGCGCCCTACAATCTGCATCCTGTTTTCCCAGTCAGTACCGTGTTTTTTTTTTTTTTTTTTTACGCTATGAAGTACTATCCAAAGAACGTCGGATTTGTCTCGCTTCTTGTCTCTCTCTTTTTTTTTTTTTTTCCCTCCTTTTCCCCTTTCTTTCTTTCTTGTTTTCTTCTCCTGTAGGCTATAGCTAGCTGTAACTTTCTGTTGCCTCTTCCGGACCAACAATTATTTTAGGTAGTGATATTTATTTATATTTAAATGCAGCTTTCACTCCTTATTAACCAAAAAAAAAAAAAATTTACAGCTTTCACACATTTGTGCATTTAAAGTTACATTTGATTTGATGTGTACTGTCCAATTATTTATGTATCCCAATTTTCAATTCAATCCAATAAAATCAAAATCTCATCAAATTAAATGGTAAATATGAAAATTTTGCATCATGGCATTTGATTTTTTTAACCATTAGATCACACCAATCATATTATAACCCAAAAAATAATAATAATAATAATAATATACATTTGGTGAAAATTTGACAATAAAAAACTGTGCAATCACGGTGTTAGTAGTGTTTTTTTTTTTTTTTTTCCTTTTAACCCCTTATTCGGATTCACTTAGTAAATTAAACGTTCATTTGGATCATTAGTTGGAGTTAAAATTTTTAAGTTGGAATTTCTTAACTGTTTAAAAACTAATTATAATTTTTATTAATATTTCAAAAAAAAAATTCAATAAAAAAATACAGTTTAATTGAAGTTAAACTAATATGTCAAACAAAGCATAAACTTAAAAGTTTTGCTACAACCTCTTCGATAAATTGTAAGGCCTTTTTTTTAATTCTAACCAATCATGAAATGTGGCCAAAGAGGGTGATTAGTAGCCAAATCAAACACACTCCAAGAAGATACTGTCCAAAAAATTGTTTGAATGTTCTTGTAAACTAGGATATTGGCTCATGCAGGTTAATTTTGTAAATTTCTTTAGACATAATTAAAATATAAATATAAAAATTTATTTAAAAAATTAAGCATAAATAAATCTTAAATAAAAAATGAAAAATGAAAAGAGTACAAAAAAAGGAGTCCATATCTGCTATCTTATTTTCTTGTCTTAATAGTTGTCCCCTTAATGGTGTTTTGATAACTCATCAATTTGTTTAAAAATGTTTAGTATTTAGCTTTTTTATGTGTCTAAATTTTTAAATTCAAATGATATAACATAACACTATTAGAGATAATTAATGTGATAGAAAATATGGAACAATAAATATTGACTGAGAAAAAAAGAAAAAGCTATAAAATTTTAAAGAAAAAAAAGTTTAACAAAAAGTATAGGTGCTCCTCCGCCTAGTTGCCAACGTCTGTGACTTTCCTCACTCATCGGCGTGATCAACCCCGAGAGAGAGAGAGAGACGTTGCAATCCTTCTACGATGGTGGTTGAGATGGAACGCAATGCCTCTCTCAACCGTTTGCGTTGAGATTTTCAGATTTAAAAGCTTGGGCTTGCTTCCTTTTTAGTATAACAAGAAAAGGATGGGAAATCATATAACGAAATGCATTTGACAAATTTACCCACTAAAAAATAATGTGATATTTAGTTCACTGCCTTATTTTAAATTAAAATATATTTTTTCATATCAGTTTTTATTTTTTATTTTTTTAAAATTTTTTTTACCTTTTTTAAAAAATCAACAAAAATTATTATTAAAATTTAAAATTTCTAACCTACACTCATTCATCAAACAGACCTTAAATATAAAAATAAAAAATAAAGAGTAAGGGGATGTTTGGTTAGTTAGTTTGAGTTGAAATATTTTAATTATAATAGTAAATTTTTTTAAATTTTCAGAAATGATAAAAAAATTTTTGAGAAAAAAACAAAAATTTTTGAAAAAAAGATAAAAAACAGTACGATTTGAGTTAGAATAAACCAACTCTCCAAATACCCCCTAAAATTATTTAGAAACATATTAGAAACATTTTACTCACAGTTATTGATTTTTTTTTTTTTCCATGATCCAATCATATTGTAAACATATTGAATCTTTATGAAAGCAATAATGAGTTACTGAGGATCCTTTTAGTGTGCTATTTCTGATTTTGTTCCTTGTGTTCATGTAATGAACTGATGTGGCATAATATGAACTTGTAGTTAGAGCTCTCTCTTTAACACCAACCCCATTGTCGAGATAATTCAATCTGACCCTTCTCTTATGCAGTTTTTTCATAAGTCTCCTTTTTGGCCTTTGAAAGTCTAGCCTAATTTTGTGTAAGATTTGTTTGTTTTCTTTTGTCCACTTGCCGAGTATGAATATTTTTGGGCTCTCCGTCGTGTATTTGAACAACTTACTTTGAGAATTTTCTGGCGAGGCAATTGTCAACTTTTTATTTAGAATGTCAAGTTGCAACTACCGGTCAATTAATTTGTCTTTGTCTTTGTCACCTTCACCTTATATTCGGTCTCCTTTTTATGATATGTTATGGAATACAACAGAAATGTGATAATTTTGAGAACCATTTATCTGTATTTGAAGGTTAGCTTTGATCGGTAGATCATGGAGGTTGGTTATGGAAGTTGAAGTTCTTCTCGGACCGGTTGATGGTTATTTCTCTAACCATTTATGTGAGCCTACACTGATTAGAGTGGAAAATTAGAAAATTCCAATTACGGGAAAACAAGAAAATAAACGAGTGAGTTAGCCGAGGAGTTGATTACCATGAAGCAGGTTAAGGACGACCATGGACTTGGTGGTGCGAAGATAGGACAGGCGGCTCCTTCCCCACCACCGCCGCCCCCTCCTCCACCACTTCCCTGGTTTTGGGCTAGGAAGGCTGTTCCGGAGAGTGTTACAAAGCAGGAAATCGCCAAGTTCTGGAGGTAGAAACGTATCGAGGAAGAAGATTATCTCCTTGCTGCTATAAAGGCTGCTGCACGCATTAGGGTGCGTAATCTCTCAGTAAGATTCCAATATGAAAAGCTTTAAATTATTTAGATGCATCCTTACGATACAGCGGATAGAGGTGGATTCTTCTTAGGTACATTGAATCTGTCGAAACATGACTAAGCACCTAACTTGGATTTAAGATTTACATATCAGAATAGCCTTTTGGGAAGCGACACATATAGGAGTTTAAAGGATTGAATCAATTGTTTAGAACATCTCGAGTTTCTCACAATTCCAACTTTTCGTGGTTGCATAGGAAGAAGATTACAAGTCCTATGAAGAGTACTTGAAGGATACGGAGAACGAGGCTGAAGAGAAGAAAACCGCTGCAACTAGTGGCAGAAACAAGGTTGTGAATAGCAACGAAATTCGGGTTGGAAGAAAGGACTGGTTAGTTGATACTAATTTATCTATTTAGAGAACTCAAAAGAGATGTGATTCTTGCTTAAAACATCGGTGTTTGCTTTTTTGCTAAAAGGAAATCTTTTGTTAAAATTATAAGGTGGACAAAAAGCAAGTACGCATACCTGAACCAACCGGCAATCGAGTCGAAGAGTCCTCCTAAACGAAGAACCTCCACTTACATTCCTAACTTTATTTCTTTCGAACGTACTCCTCTCTATCCCACCTCTCTTGGTGTATTTTAGACCATCAGATGCTTCAATTGATTTGTGTTCCTTAAATTATGTGAACTTCATTTGTTTTTTCCCTTTGGAGTTGGGTATTCTTGGAATAAGTTTGCTTCTTGCAGGCAATAGAAACGTGTTTGTATTGTAAATACCGTCCTTGTATTGGTTTTGCCTTTTCGGGTGTCTAGCTCTGGAAAACATGTGTTCATTTCTCCTTGCTCTTCACCTGCATATTGAGGGTCCGGTTGGCACACAATCTGGGCACTATTTAAAAAGTTTTTTACAGTGTTCTCTCTCAAAATTACTTACGGACATTGTTTTAAGAAGTTTCAAGTTTCATCTAGGTAATTACTGTGGCTGCGGCAAAGCATTGTCGAAGTGCATCATCAAGATACAATAATAATATATAATATATAATATAATATATAATTTCATGCCATTTCTTGGACTGTACTTTTTTCTCCTAAGAAAAATTCGGTAATGAAGTTTAATTATTTACTTGAAGCAGTAAGAAGCATAGTTATGGCGTTCGGTTTTCTTACTTGATGCATGTGAGTATGTTGTTTTAATGAAAAATTCTTTTGTTTTCAGATGCATTTGACACTGAGAAACTCTTAGCTTCTATGGATAAGTTGAGGAATGGGCAGGCAGTAGATATACCAAAGTATGACTTCAAGAGTTACAAAAACAATGTATTCCCGCCTAGAAGGGTAACGTTTGATTCCTAAGCATACAGGTTTTATTTACATTCCATTCCGCTCACAGGTGCCTCTAGTTTTCATGCCCTTTTTATTCTAGTAGGCAAAAAACTATGAAAGTTAAAATTGTTGTTATAGGTGTACATGTGCTTGCATGCCTTATCAGTGTGAAATCTCTTTTCTGAATTTATAATACTCATTGTTCTACTGTCTGTGCGGGTAAATCCTTCAGATGTTATAATTTTGGAAGGAATTCTCATTTTCCATGATCCTCGTGTACGGGAGTTGTTGAATTTGAAGATCTTTGTTGATACAGGTCATGGTCTTAGCTTGATCTCTGCTTGATCTCCATCTCTCTCGCAAGATGGATGCCCAGCTCGCTCCGGAAGGTGCGTTGTCTTCTCCAAAACCAGATTATGTTTGAACAAAATTCATCATAACAGACTGTTTGCTTTTTTTTTTTTTTTTTTGGTGGCAGAAATGATACTATTATACTAAAGGAAATCGGATTTTTACTGTTCCTTCTACAGTGTTCTGATGGATTTGCCCCCTCTGCACAGTGAAATTACGGTTTTACCCTTCTGTTTTCTTCTTTTTTTTCTACCCGCACAATGAAATATCCATTTTACCCCTCTTGCACTGCCACTGCCCTTGTGCATTCACTGTTCATTAACAGTAAAATCACTGTTCATTCATTGTTCAATAAATAGTTTTTATTTATTTATTTATTTATTTATTTTACGTTTTTTGCTTTCTTTTTTTTTTTTAATGTTTGCTGTGTTGTTTTTTTTTTTTTTTTCCCTTTTTTTACTTTTGTTGTTGTTGTATTTTTTTTTTACTTTTGTTATTGTTATTATTTTTTTTTTAACTTTTGGTGCTTTGTTACGTTTTTTTTTTCTTTTTACTTTTACTGTTTTACTTTATTGCTTAATAAATCACTTTTTTAAATTTTTGTTGCTTTGTTACAGTTTTTTTTTTTAATTTTTACTGCTTTGATACAGTAAAAAAATGTAATATTTCACTGTTTAATAAACAGTGATTTTTGTTTTTGTTTTTTTTAATTTTTGTTGCTTTTGCTGTATGGTTCTTTTTTCCTACAGTAATACACAGTATCTGTTTTTTTTATATTAAACTGTCAATTTTACCCATATCCTATGTACTGATTTTGGCTTATCTACAGTAGAAGGACAGTTTTGTCCTCACATATTTTATCTTTTTTTTTACTAAATTTTAGACATTAAATTCTGATCTATTGTTATATTATGTTTTTGCTCACTCTGTCTTTTTTTGATTTTTAAACAATTTTTTTACTTTAAATTTTTTATCTTTATTTCGAATTTTTTGTGCATGTCTTTTTTGTTTCTTTTGTTCTATTTTTTAAAGAGCCATTTTTTTTAAGGATTCTACATGCAATTTTTTTTCTTTTTTGTTTGTTTTGTTTTATATTTTAAAAATCATTTTTTTTTAGTTTTTACATGTATATAACCTGATAAAAAAAATTTTTATTTTTTTTAAAACAGTAAAAAAAGAAAAAAATGAGTTATATATTTTATTTTATTATAATGTTTTTGTTAGGGTTAGGGGGTGTTTGGGTGATGAGTTTAAACTCATCACCGTCAACTCAATTTTTATCTTTTTTTCCAAAAGTTTTTTATCTTTTCTGAAAAAGTCAACCAAAATCACTATTTAAACTTACAAATTTCAACTCAAACTCATTCACCAAACACCCCCTTAGTTTTTTCCGATTCTTTTGAGTTTAAAGATTTTTGTTCCTTTTTTTTTTCTGCTTTATTTTTTCTTTAAATGAGTATAACTACAGAAGATTTTTTTCTTTTTTGCTTTTGTTTTCATTTTTATTATTGTTAGTTCTATTGTTATTTTGTTTTTGCATCTTCATTGTTAGGAGAGATCTTGAGAAAAATTATATTGATTATAATTATAATATTTATCTTAACCAACTGTTTTTATCATATAATATTTAGTTTTTATATTTATTTTTTTCTTCATTTTCCGTGCAGCGCACAAAAGGACAAAAGAATAAGCAATGTTAGTATGGTAATAGAGAATACATATGCTAATATATCATGGTGGCTTTTAGAGGCGTGTTCCCCCCAGTTTGTACTCGTGCATTTGTGGGTGGAAACCCATCGTCGAGGATGTGGATTTCTTGGGCCTTGTAACATTCCGAGGTCGCCATATGGCGGTTTTCGCCAACTTCTTTCACCTGGATCAGTCCTCTTCCAGTGTGCCACCACCCATGATGCACCATCTGAAGTGCTGGGTGTGCGGCAAAGAAGTAGGCTTTTAATTGGGCTTGGTAAGTGTATTTTAATTGAGATTATTTACTGTTTTATGGAGATATCTATCCCCAACTATGTTTTGTCTTCACAGCCACCTAAGCAACAGGGGCTGATTTGGATGGTAGGAAATGCCTTCCTGCACGTGGAGAAGATTACTCGTTTCAATCCTAGTCTTGATGTTCTTCTTCTTGTGTTCTCTTGCCCTGTGACCACCAAGCGTTGGTATCTTGGAAACAATTTGTTCCTTGTTTATATATTGACCACCTCCTGATTTTACCTTACTAGTACTAGTACTAGAACCACCATTAGCAGTTAACTTTGTAGCTTGTTCTTCTTGTTTTCCTTTGCCATCATTATGTGAGGAAGAGCGGATGTCAAAGATGTGTGAGGCTTAACACGAGACGGCAACATGAGATTATTTGCAGCTTCAATCATGTTGCTATCGGAGACGAGATTCCAAATTGCAGAGGAGGAGGAGGAGGAGGAGGAGGAGGCGCTGGACATTTTGAGGTTGGTATGTCTTTTGGGGATGAAGGACGGCAGAGTTTGCGAAGTCTAGAGGATCAGTAAGAGGAGTTTTAGAGGAATTAGAAGACAACATTGGTTCCCGCCACCTCTTCAGTGTAGCATTTCAAGAATCATCACCAATCATACTCTATCATGAAGAATTTGCCCAAATAACTTAACAAGAAAGTGAAATTAGGGAAATGACTTTCCCAAGTTCTTTTTTACTTTTTTATTCAAGAAAATACTGATTGTATAATTAATGAATATTTAATTCATAAAATCATTTAAGAGGTAATTAAAAAAAAATTTTGTCTTTTTCTCAAAAAGTTTTTTATCTTTTCTGAAAATTCAAAAAAATTTACTATTACAACTAAAATATTTCAATTCAAACTAACACACCAAACACCCCCTAAAAGCTTTTTGAAAAAAGAAACAGTAAATTAAAGCCATATGGGTGAGGGTTTGAAAAAGTGACAAGTGTGTGAATGACTTGACTAATTTTGGGGTGTTAAAGTTCAAAAGAGAATATTTAAGAAGAGAAGAAACACCATTAAAGAGAGAGAGCGCGCAACATCGTGAATTTTTATAACATTTTTTATGGACATTTGTCTCTAGAAACAAATATAATATAAACGACGATGAGCCTTAAAAAAGGCATGAAGTAAACTAACCAATAGAAAAGGCATTAACATAAAACGACAAACATGTGAAAAATGTTTAAGAGAAATTAAGGGCTCGTTTGAAGGAGTATGGAAAACAACATTTTCAAAATTTTTTATAATCTTTTTCTTTAACTTAAAATTATTTTTCATTATTCAAATTTCTAAATGTTTATAATAAACTCAAACTTTAAAAATCAATAACTTTATTATTTCAAATTTAAATGAGATATATTTTTTAAATTCTATAAGATTTCGGGAGAAAACAAAATAACATTCATATTGATTTTTTTTTTCTAAACACATTTCAAATTTTTATATTTTTTTCACTCTATACAGTTTTTTTTTTTTTTAAATATACATTTTCAACATTCATTTCAACTCCAATTCAAATATCTCTAAAGTTCTATCTCCAATGCCTCCACCAAACTGATCCTTAAAGGCCACGACAGAGAAATACTGTCAAATTATGATTGAGAAATAGGAAAAAGGACAAATATTAAAAGAAATGACACAAAACAAACGACAACTAAATCAAGAAAGATTAGCAACATAAAAGCTACAAATTAAAGGAAAAGAAACTGAAACATAAATTACAGCAAATTTTTTTGGTGAATTATAAATTACAGCATATTAAATCCACATTAATCTTAAAAACTTGATAAATAGAAAGTAACAGTAAAAATACGACAGCAATCAATGACGCAAATAAAATTCGAGACAAAGGACTCCGAATTGTTAACGACGTGGATACTGAGAACTACTGTCTACTGCCATGATATGTAAAGGAGATAAAACATTAAAACGACATTAAACTGACAAAACGCGTGAGATTAAAAATAATAAAAGCATCCTGCGCTAAAATAAATACGTAACAATATAGCAAACTAAAAACGACAATGATTATAAAGTAATCATTTTGTTGTTGTTATTTGTAAAAATGTAATAAGGTAAAGGTAATTCTAACAAATAGTCGCTGAATTATATATACTTTATTGTTACGCTATCTCAAAATTTTCTATTATGAAAATGATCTCCAATTTAAGCTTTAATTAAGATCATATCTTTTACTTAAATTATAGTTTGCATTATATTTTTTTTACAGTACAATTTGCTTTCAAATTGTATTTGATGTAGGTACAAATTTCCCTCCAAAAATTACTTAATTTCGATGTTACCTTTAGTATAAAGCGCAAGCAATTAGAACTTGCTCAAAATTTTTTTTATTTTTTATCTTACAGAATATTATCAAAGGAACCAACTATTAACGTAACAATATTAAAGTGCAGGGAATGCAAGTGCAGAGCGAGGATGGGATAAGCTTCCCCATACCCGCACCCGCCCTACTTATACTCACCCTTATAAAAATATATGTATATAAATTTTTTTATGTACAAGTATTTAAATTTGAATTTTTTGTGTTTTAGTTTTCAGTTTCATTTGTGATAATGCTGCTCAATTTTATAGAACTTTAACAAAATTTGTTTTGAGTTGTTTTTTTCTTTTTTCTTTTTCTTTTTAATTCTGAATTTGTAAATGGATAGAGTAAGGGTATAGCGCCTCCAATGAGGATTACTTGCTCCCGTACCTACATTAAATTAGGTGGGTGTGGGGGAGAAAAAGGGTGGCGGATGTGAGGGTGGGGAAGCATACCTACTCCGCCCCGCTCTATTGTCATCTCTACATTGAGCACAAACTCATTTTCACCAATGGTTCTCCTAAAATCCTTTATATTCTATGATTATCCCTTTTTGCATTCTTGCTTACACAAGCTCTGTTATATTTATCATAAATATATAGTGAAAAGCTCTCGAAGCATCACAGAGGAGTCCACGAGATTATGTGCGAACTTTCATAAATTCGTTTGTCTCTATTTCTCTTTATTTTTCTGCATTTATTGAAATGTTATGCGCACTATTACTCGTCACTCAATCCGCCAATTATCCAATCAGTGATTCGCTGTGATATAAATTAGATCGTAGATTTACACTACAACGAATAAGAAAATTAAAACAACAGAAAATTAAAAACGACAGTAAGACAAGAAAAATGACTACAGACTTCGAATGAAAGTAAATTAATGAAAAATTGTAAAGTTATTATAAATTGAGCAAACGAATCATGTACACACATAATAAAACAAAGTTGGGCTAAAAATTTACATTACAAAATTAAAATCCCTTGCTATGATTGGCTGTGCTTCATGAGATAGTTGTTCCATTAGGCAACGCCATGCTTCGTCATAAGGAAACATCAATTACAATAAATTATAAAAAAATGTACTATATGCATAATGAAATATAATGAAACATTTTCAATTATAAAAAAAAAAAAAAAAAGCAAAAAAAACAAACAAACAAACAATTGAAGAAAGAGAGATGAAAAGCCAGACTCGGAAAATATTAGAAAGATCCTTTCTGCATAGAAAATGTTAGTGCATAGAAAATGTTAGTTTTCAAAGTAGACCAATTTATGTTTGTCCGGTGAAAATTAAATCATATCATGACAAAAAATAATAAGGAAATAAAAAGAGAGAAGATTTTCATATAATTCGCTAGTATGACCCAATTTTGAAGCCGAATTAGTCCTCCATCAATAAGACATGAGCTAGTTGTGACCTGTGACAAATGTCACGCTCATATGGCATTAGAAGATTCCAAGTGCACATAAATATATATATATATATATATGTATGTATATTATTTGTTAATATTAATGGTGGATATTCTTGTGACTAGCCAGGGCATATACTTACAAGTTACAACACCCCTATATATAATATATAATATATAAAGGTAAAGAATGCCGCTTGTCAAAGTAGAAGTGTACATCTTCATTTTTGTGGTTATTTGCTGTTCTTACCTACTGCAATTATGCAGAAAAAATTATGTTATTATAAAGTAACCCAAAATCAGTAAGCCCAACATTCTGTATTATGTTTTGTCTCCACATAACCGTAAACTCTTAATTAATTTCGTGACTTATTTGTCTTGTATTAATATATATATATATATATATATATATATATGTGAATGTGATCTCTGCAGTGAACCATACGAGATCTAATACAATTAATCAGAGATTAGTCAATATAATTAGGGTTTGATCAAATTCTGTGACCCGTGACAAACAGACACATCTAGCCCGTGAATCATCGTAGCAGCTGCCACGTGCCACCCTTTCCATCCACGTATCCTCTCTCTCTCTCCTTTAAAAAGAGTTTTAGAGAGAGAAGGCATAAACTGAGCTATCTCGAGTTTCAGCAGAATCAAACACATTTATTAATGATGCATGTGAACTTTTGTTTTTGGAACTTTGAGAGAAAGATGGCTTTCCCTTTTCACACTTGATGTATTCATTTTTTGCCAGAATTCACACTTTGATGTATTCCTAATCAGGCGTTTTGCTACATGTAAATTGCATTATATATATGCCACGATGATCAAATTAGTTTTATCCGGAGGAAAAAAAAAAAACAAAACCTTATAATGGTGACTAATTCAATAAGAAAAATAACGTAGCTTATACCTTTTTATCATTCGCGTAATAGTAAAATTCATCCATCACATATTATTATAAAAAAATAAAAGATCTCATAATGTTATATAATATAGTTAATTAATACTGTGATTCATATTTGTTTATTTACTTCATTAGTGAATGATAATTAGAATATCAATTTTCATTGAGCATTGCGATTTGATTATGAAACTCACGCTAACATTTGAAAATTTATTATGACACTATTATTATCATATATAATTGCATCATGAAATATTCAAACAATATGGTGGCCGCGATGTAGTATAGTTGGTTTGCCACGTGGCATAGCTGGGAGCCACGAAATTCGCACACCATCACTGTTGACGTCATCAAGAAGGCGAAAGTGCATGTACCCCATGCTGATAATGGATCAAAGCCTCACGATCATCAAATAGGTTTTTTTTTTTTTTTTTTTTTTGTTTTGTTTTGTTTTGTGGGGCCCTTTGAGAGTTTAAACACAAACCTACAAACCCCCACCCTCCCTCCCGCCCCCCCCCTAAGAGTCTTCCTTCACACGTGACGGATTCAGACAAAACCGCCACATTGCACGCACGTTACAAGTAACAACACTAGCTTTTTTTTTTTTTTTTTAAAGCAGTTCCATTTTCCCCATGATGACCAGATCTTTACCTCTATAAAAACCCACCTCCACTTCCCTACATTTTTACAAGGCAAGTAATAGTCTAATGCTTGTACATACACATATATACATAGTTACAGTCGTGTAGAAATATATAAGAAAGTTATAGAGCTCGTTGGCGATCACCATCTAACAATTGTCAGGCGCTCTCTCTCCGTATAGATTTTGGCCATTTCTCCGCAAGAGTGATCAGGTGAATTTTGTTCATATATAGCCAGCCTCCGTGTGTGTTAGTTTTTGATGTTAACTTGTTCATATATATATATATATATTAATTATGCATCGTTTTTATGTTACATATTATATTACATATATTAACACATATTATTATATTTTAGTTGTCACAATGCGGGGTGTAATTTGAGGTCACGTGAGAGGTGAAAAGTTTTTAGTAGTTGGGGTTTGATTTGTTATGATGACCAGAACTATTTATTAATTATGGCCTCTTTTTATAAGACTTTTGCTTGAAAAGGTACCAAATAATGAATAATCTTAGGAGGGCCGGGGTCTTGCTTGGTTGAAGTCCCTCATGGACCATAGAAGTTGGACGAACCCGTGAATCTTTTTAATTCTGTTGTCGAGCACACCTAACTAGCTACAATATAGTGTGTGTGTGTGTGTATGTGTATGTGTATATATATATATAAATATGTAAGTAACTAATTTATAATAATGTCCTTCTTGGCTTCCGTGGCCACAAATTGCTACACAACAATGGAGAGTCACGAGAGTACTTGCTTTTACATCAAAGCCCACATTTAGTCAATCCCTTTCTCATTTTCCATTTTCATAAATATTCTCTCTCCTCAATATATTCCACAGAGTACTACTTCTATATTATCTATTCATTATACATGACCAGAGCACAAACCCACACACACTCTCTCTCTCTCTTAATTGTATTAACATTGACATCACAAAGAACTATACAAGTTATGAACGATTGTGATGTATCTGAATTCTAAATCAGTGTGCTCTCATTTTATTACATGTTATATATACTTCTTGTACAATGTGCACGAGATCCTGAGATTTTCCCACCCCTGCCATTAATCAGCAAATTACGGTGGTAATTCAGCTTAATTTGAGTTCGAAATTCAAAGTTTAAAAGGTCAGAAAAGCTATTATTTGAATTCTAATAAATATGGTATAACACCCCCACATGCACATTTTTAGCATAGAATAAATTCATATTAATACACCAACACTTTAAAACTAAGTTTTGTCGATGTTACAATTAATGATATTTCTTGATTGAAATTAATTAATTGCATTGAGAAAAATCAGTGCATAAGTTGGAGAACTTATTTAACTTAATATGTAAGGGTACAAAACCCAAATTTTGAAAATTTAAAAGCTATTAATTCATTGAACCACATTATTAGTACTAGTAGTAAAGATGAACTCGAATTACTTTGACGTTCTTTGAATTTTATAAATAGTATTCAATTAACATTTTATTAGCTGAATCTAATTATAATAACAATCAATAGAGCAAAAAGGTTAATTGAAGAGCTGATTAAACTTAATTTGAGTTCAAAATCCAAAACTTAAAAAGGTTAAAATTGAAGCCAATTAAAGAACACCACACACATGCACATTGTTAGTACTTCTAGTCTAGTCTAGTACTACAAAGACGCAGAAAGAGGAGGAAAATGTTGTGCCTTTCTTGGGGAGCTGAAACGTGGGATTCACCAGAGACTGACATTTGGCCTCGGCTCGATTTTCTAGAGAATTCTGGCCTCAAACCAGTTCACAAGATTAAAACTGTTCATCCCATGCATTATATGTATATATTCTATGCATATACATATGTATATATATATATATTCTATGCATATATATAATATGTTGGAAACAGTCTAGGGGAAAATAGAGGCGGAAAAAAGAGGAAGTAGATAGTTTTTAATTATTTTTTTTTAAATTTAAAGGAGGAAGTAGAGATTTATGAACCACATTTCATCAAAACATGGACCATAGCCAAGAAATATTAAAAAAAAAAAAAAAAAAAAAAAGGAGAAAGAAAACAAAAGAGAGTTATGAGCCAAAAAGAAAGAGAGAGATGACTTAGGTAAGAATCCACTTAAAAACAAATGAGACTCTGCCAGATAAAAATTGCTACAGAAAAAAACGAGCCTCCAAAAACCCTCCAAAAGCCCCCTCTTCGCTTCACTTCACTTCACTTATTCTCTTATATGTATAAAATAAAAATAAAAAGCCTCCAACTACTACCCTAGAGACAATAATAATAATAATAATAATAATAATAACAATAGCATTAAAAACAACCGCAGAAGGACACGTGGCAGCCCAACAGATCTTCTGTGAATCGCCTTTCCTTCAATATCCATTATAAATCCTCTCCTCTGCGCTTCAATTTGCTATTCTGATTCTAAAAACATAATACAGCTATTAAACACTGATCTCTCTCATTCATTTCTCGTATAGATTAAATTTGGTCACTTGTCAGAGGAAACATCACTAGGATTGGTAATGGAGGTGATAAATAGGATTCGTGGGGTTTTGGTCATACACTTGACCATAATGACCGCTCTTGTTATAGTCCAAGAGTCGAGCAATGTCAATGTTGTTGAGGCAAGATATCACTACCACAAGAAGCAAAAGAACAAGGCCTCTCCTCCTCCTCCTTCTCCTTCTCCAGATTATCCTCCACCTCCTTCAGTAGTTCCCTCAGACCCCGCTTCTCCTTCACCCCCTACTCCTACCACTTCCCCTCCTGTCCCCTCCGACCCTTACCCCTCCAATCCCTCCAATCCCTCCTCCGGCTGCACCTTCGACGTCATGTCGTTCGGGGCCGTAGGAGATGGCTCCACCGACGACACCGCCGCCTTCAGGGAAGCCTGGAAGGCTGCCTGCGCCGTCGAGTCCGCCGTCGTCTTGGCTCCTGCTGATTACTGCTTCAAGATCACCTCTACCATCTTCTCTGGCCCTTGCAAGCCAGGTTTAATCTTCCAAGTAAGTACCTTTTTTTTTTTTTTCCCTACATGTTGTCAGTAGTGTACGTAATTACAATGTCTTCAAAGTAGCAAATAAGTAACAATTGATCAAGTCATTCGTTAAGAAAAACAAAAAATAAAAAACATCACGTTTAAGGAAAAGTAATTAGTGAATATTGGTAATGACAATAGGTAGACGGGGTGTTGATGACGCCGGATGGGCCAGAGGAGTGGCCGAAAACTGACAGCCGGAAGCAATGGCTAGTATTCTACAGACTTGACAATATGAGTTTCACTGGGATTGGAACTATTGAAGGGAATGGTGATAAATGGTGGGATCTCCCCTGCAAGCCTCACCGGGTAATTTTTCTTTTGTCTTTATTATTAACTTTAACAAAACCACCAGTTTTTCATGACCAGGAAAAAATAAATAAATAAATATTCGTTTGGTGAAACAGTTTGAATTGAAATTTTTAAATTTGAATTGGTTCACTTTTTAAAAACTAGTTATAATTATTATTGACTTTTTATAAAAAGATAAAAATTAAGATGAAAAAATATAATTTAGTTTGAGTTGAACTATTTCACCAAACAAGTTATAAAACAGCTCAAACATTCTTGTGTCTAATTCAGGGTCCCGATGGATCAACAGTGTCAGGACCATGTGACAGCCCTGCTGTAAGTTCAACGCTGATTCTAGTGATTTTGATTTTGATTTTGATCCCTAATTTTATTATTATTATTATTATTATTTTCACGCCAATAAGAAAAAATGGGACCTACCTGTCTATGGTAGGGCAATCACTGTTTCTTAAGAGCCTTCAGCATCTTTGTTGTTGGTGTTTATGTAAAGAACTTTTTAAGAATTCCAAAAGCAATCCTAGATTGATTCGACAGTTTTCTTGGAACGCTGATTTTTATTTATTTATTTATTTTAATTTTAAATAAAATGTGATTTTCAGTTGATAAGGTTCTTCATGAGCTCAAATTTGGTGGTGAGTGGATTAAGGATACAAAACAGTCCACAATTCCACATGAAATTTGACGGCTGTGAAGGAGTGTTGATTGATAAGGTGTCCATTTCTTCACCAAAGCTCAGCCCCAACACTGATGGGATCCACATAGAGGCCACCAAGGCTGTGGGCATCTACGACTCATTGATAGCCAATGGTACGTACGTACCCAAATTCAACTCAATTCCATTAATTTCCTTAATTTTTTTGTTCCTTTTTGTTGGGGGTCACTTTTTTAATTATTAATCAGATTAAGACATTTTTATAATCTTGTTAAATGATTTTAAACAGGTGATGATTGCATATCAATTGGACCAGGATGTAGTGACGTTGATATAGAAGGTGTCACTTGTGGCCCTAGTCACGGGATTAGGTAGGTACCCTTTCATTCATATATGTATGTCACACACACCTCCCAACATTTTCCCAACCATATTTCTAACCAAAAGCTCGTGTTTTTATTTATGTGTGTAATTCCTCGACAATAAAATCTGTAAGAAAATGACAGGAATTTTGGGTTAATCATCACTTTTTCTCTCTCTCTCTCTCTCTTACCACGTAATAATATTGTGGTAAGTGAATTAAATCAAATGGAAATTTCATTTACACATAGCATATAACTTTGGAGCACAGATCTTATCCAAACAATAAAAGTTGTAGACGATCTTTATGTGTGTGTGTGTGTATTTGTATTAGATGATATATATAAATCAAATTAACCTATCATTTTATCACTAGTAGCATTGTTCAGATATGTGACATTGGTGACGAAAGGTACTCATCTAACATAGTGCAACTAACTTTTGTATCTAATTTGAATCCAAATTCTTGGGCAGCATTGGGAGCCTTGGAGTGCACAACTCGCAGGCGTGTGTTTCAAACATAACGGTTAGAAATGCAATCATTAAGGAGTCGGACAATGGCCTGAGGATCAAGACATGGCAGGGCGGGACGGGGTCGGTGACGGGAATATTTTTCGAGAACATCCAGATGGAGAATGTGAGGAACTGCATCATAGTGGACCAGTACTACTGCCTGTCCAAGGGTTGCTTGAACCAAAGCTCGGCGGTGTATGTAAACGACATCGAGTACCGGACCATAAAGGGAACATACGACGTGAGGAACACTCCCATTCACTTTGCATGCAGTGACACCGTGGCTTGCACCAACATAATAATGTCCGATGTTGAGCTTCTGCCTTATGAAGGTGAGTTAGTGGAAGACCCCTTTTGTTGGAATGCGTACGGGACTCAAGAGACCTTGACTATTCCTCCCATTAATTGCTTACAAGAAGGGGAGCCACAAACTGTCATGGAGAGCAACAAATTTGCTTGCTCATAATCAGCATAGGGCACCAAAAACGACCTATTAATACTCCACTGTTTTGGACCATCATATATTTCGTAAGGTTCCGTTAATCTTGCATATATTATTATTTTTTTATTATAATATGATTTTAATGTGATCTGAACTCAGAAACATGCAATATCATGTAATGGTATTGTGTAATTCTGAATGAACGGATAACATTAGAGTCTTATCTTAAAAATATACAAATTTAATGGAATTTGATGAAAGATAGGAAGGTCTTGTGTAGTATGAATAGGATATTTTTTTCTAAGGCCTGCCAAATAATTTTTCTAAGACGTTTTGGTTGTTATGATGGGTAGCGATGGAGAGTGTCGCATTGTAACTTGTTTTTTCCTTTCTTTCTTTCTTTTTGGGGGATAATTTAGCCATAATTAAAATAGAGACTGTATACAGGCCCAAGAGCCATGGAGCACGTAATGGGTCTTGATTTTTACTTTAGGCTCCATCCCAATTTGGGTCTACCCCTTATTGTGTGATGAGGATTGTGCAAAAAGGGTCTATATATTGTTTCGGCCCTCTATATTGTAATGGACTTCTCCTTTACGTATGTTATAATTAAATACTACATCTGCATGTTTCAGTGACTGTACAACTTTCTTTCTCACGTGTGTTTATTATCGAAGCTGAAAAACACATTCCACCACTACAAGAAAGAAAGAAAGAAAGAAAGAAAAAGAAAAAGCACAAGAGAACGATGACACGACCTCCTATACCTACTTATCTTTCCGAGACTTCTTTTTCTCGCCGGGGGTTAAGCAACGATGACATTAGAGAATAAAGCATTGCGAATTCCAAGCTAGCAGCATGGTAAATTGGTAATTGGCTAGCGTTATCAACAATAATTGTTGGCCCGTTGTGGGCAAGGCGGGATTCGAACCCTGAAACCGTGATTCGTACTCATGTGTTCTATTCCATGTATCATATAAACGATGCATTCCGAAATGTGAACAAACAAGAACATTTTTGGTCTTAAAACACGACTATGAAATATTTAAAAAGGTACTATTAATATCTAACACCAAATAGTAGTAAAAATAAATTGGTAGGTCTCTAGATTCGCAAATAAAAGTCCACTTTATATAGTTGTTGTCAAATATTAGTATTTTCTTGTATAGAACACAAAATTTAAGGAGATCATAGAGAACGGAGAGGGATGACACCGTTTCTACTAGCGAAAATGTAAGGGTGTTTTGGTCATTGCAATGCCAAGAGGATTTTTTTTTTTTTTTTTAAATAAAATTTGCAAGGAAGGTCAGCTTTCATTTGCAAACAGTACAGTAGTTGCTTTGCCCCGTTCTTGCTCTTCTCATCTTCACAGAGACAAAACCAAATATTCAAAGAAAGATTCGGAGATTAATATCAAGGTCAAAGATTAAGCCTTTCTTGGGTGGGTAGTTATTATTCATCCACAAACTGATTTCCCCTCTTTTTCTATTTTCTCATTTCAATTCAAAACCCAGTTTTCATTCTTCGTCTCTCTTCTTTTTCTTTTTCTTTTTCTCGCCAACTGTTCGATAAATTGCTGCTGTCAAAATCTTCTAACTATTATTATCTTGTTCAAACGCCAGAGAATATCACAATCAACAATGCCGTCTCTGCAATCCGCCCTGCCTCCTGATCTTGCCAACAATGTCATTAGAGTTAGTACCCGACTATCTTTTTTTTTTTTTTTTCCTTGAAATGGTCGCAATTTTTTCGAATAAGGATGTGAAAGTGTATGCTTTTTTTTTATTTTTTATTTTTATTTTTACTATCTTATAGAAGTGATGATTTTAGCTTTTCGATTCGTTTTTGAAGATACGTATGGTTTTTGTGGTCGTAATTTGAGAGTTTTCATTAACTTCCACTGCATTAATTGATTAAAAAAAAAAATTTTTTTTAAATTTTGCATTGAAGTTTTTCCTTTTCTTCTTGAATTCGTCAGTATTTCGAATGAGGAATAAAACTTTTTGTTTTCGTTTTTGTTCTCAAATTCATATGATGATGGTTTTAGTTATTCAATTTGATTTTGAAGATACGTTTGATTCTTCTGGTAGTTATTTGAAAGCATTATAAACCTTCAAATACATTTCTGTCGAAATTTTCTAACTTTGGCTGCCATTTTTTGTATTTGCAATGTTCTCTGGTTGTAGCTCTACCGTGAGTGTCTTCGACGAGCCAAGTATATTGGTCACAAGGTAAGTCACCACTCCTTTTTATCTTTTATTTTTCTGGGCTCTGTTTTGAGGAGAATTATATGGTAACATACAGTTTTTAATCGTTAGTTCAAGTCAGGTATCATTTATATCAGTTGATGTTATCATAATCGGGTAAGATTAGACTAACGTTGAACCTGTGATGCAGCAACACAATACGGAACTTGTTGTCGACATGGTAAGGCAGCAGTTCAAGAAACACATGCATGAGACAGATCCAGAGAAAATTCAAAAGCTCAAGGATGAGTAAGTTTGCTTTTCCAAGCTCCTAGTAGCCCAGTCTGCGTGCTGTGATTGCTCTATATTTAAATAGCTGGAAAGCTTATGTACTTGTGCATTTAGGAACATGCACACAGTTCTTATTCAACGTGGTAAACGCCATTTATTTTGTATTCTGATAAGCAGTGCAGCAAGGGGGCTTATAAATCACATGCTATACGAATCTGAGAACTTGTCTGGTCGTAAATTCACCAAGAGCTCTTGATGTTGTGGGAGGACTTTACTTCATGAGTTTTGAGTATGTTGCATGGAGTTTTTGGCAGTTTTTGGCAGGGAAAGAGTAATAATCATAAAGTGCAACTCACTTTCTAGACTTCCCATGTTGCGGAGATTTCAGCTATGCCAAATGAAACTTGAGACTCGTAATTTTTTTTTTTTTTACTATTTTTTGTTTTTCGGAGCTTAATGAAATCTGCGATTACTTGTTTCGTGTGGCAGTTTTGATCATGGAGCAAAATTTTTAGCATGTCAAATGCCTAAATTCATACCTAATTCCTCAAGCACCCTTGTAAGATGATATTCTTGCATGTCTCTAGAAAGATCTACGAAATCATCAAATGCCATTCTTTGAGCCTGCATATCTTCGCATGCTAGAAAAAGAATCTGAGAAAGGGATTTTAACTTTTAAGCGTAGTATATAAACTAGACGCAGATTAAAAAGCAGGGACCATCCCAACTAGAGTTAGATGAGAAACTAGATTAATTTGAAGGGAAACTAGAGCTGGATGAATGTTTTTATTGATTCCTCGGGAGAAATGGCATGAAAGTGGTCTTGTTTAGAGGCCGGAATTTTAGAATAGGAGTTTGGATGAATTACACCGATAACTTGCATCTGCTCTCTTCAATGCTTTAAGATTGGAAGAATGTTTTATGGGGTCTAATTATGTGGCGTGCTTTGTTTTTTTTTGTTTTTTGTTTTTTTTTTTTTTGGGCTGTGAAGGTATCTTGTCATTCATTTTGTCCGGTTACGAGTATCTTTTATCCCAAGAAAAGAAAAACGAGATGAACTAGCGAATCTTGGGTTTACCACTTTAGAAAAGACTGTCTAAATTAAAAGGAATAGAAATTCCTTAATGCCTTCATAGTTTCTTTCATAGGAGATTGTGCAGAACCATAATATGTTGAAACTGTTTCACAAACATCCTTTCCTCCACGAATGAACATTTTATGGTACACCCCATACAGAACATCAAGACAATAACAGACGGGACGATCCGTTGCAGAATTCCTGGATTTTGGTTGAACTTTTCCACCTGGTAGTGAACAGAAAAACATTCTCAACTGTTGCTTGATATTTCATTCCACATCTGAGATGTAAACTGCTAACCACTCTTCCCTAGGTTAGATTGCCTTCCTTCTGCGGTTCTTGGACTGAATGGCCCTCTCCCAACTGCTCGAGGACTCAGTTCACTTACACGAACACTATACCCCTTATCCGAGAGACTTCTGAATTCCTTGCTTTTGGTCGGTGTTCCTGCAGAGCTCGATATCTTGAGACTGCAAATGCGTCTTATCTCACCTCGGCCTCGCGTAATCATACTGTCTAGAATCTCCCTATCGTCTGCAAACGAAGCTGTTCTACCCAATTCCCTATCCTGGTACAAGAAAATGAAGCGCACAACAAGTTTTAAAGTTAAACTAGCATGTCGTATTCATAGAAGAAGTTAAACATAAGCAAAGGATTAGACTTCCCTTCAAAGGGTTCTCTTGTAAAGGACAATTAGTAGGCGAAAAGATTAAAAACGGAAATGACTTGGTAGCTTACTGAATTTAGGCTGAAGGCTAGAGCAGGTGCTTCTTCGTACTCTGCGGCGTCCAAGTCTTGAAGATGTGCTCCTTTGAAGAACTTGGGCAAAATGTATTGTCTCACAGGAACCAGAAGCATGATCATTAAAGGGAAAAGAAGGCCAGCAATGGGAACCCAAGTAATCCCAAAACAGACGAGCAAGTAAACTGCCTGGAAGATCGTAAACACTGCAATCGTCTTGAAAGGTACAGTTTCAACAAATGTGGCATGGGTTTCTTCAAGTACTCTGGAACAGGAAAATGAATATAGTTATTCAGTTAATCTCAGTCCCAGCTAAAGGAGATGGGAAAATAAAATGGATTTGTAACACTTGTGCCCCATCAAGTTCTCATGGTTTGGCACTTTCATCCCTCAATTTTCCTTTTCTTGGCAATTTAGTCCTTGAATTTTTCTAAATAGTATTACTAGCAACCAACTCCAATTATTGATGGGGGTTAAATTATGGACGAAACAGTTTTGATGTTTTTAGCATTTGGTACTCCCTAAATTTCTCGTGGTTTGGCACTTCCGCCTTGAAAAACAACTTTTCTGGTAATTAAATCTTTGAATTTGTCACAAAATTCCCTGAAATATAACTCATGATAATAACTGGAGTTCACTGCTACACTCTTGACAATAAATTGTAAAGAAAGGGGAAAAAAAAATCATGGACGAAAAGTGCCAAAACCACAAATAGTTCAAGGGACACGAATACTAAAATCCAGAAATAAATAGATGAGTAAGTGAAAGGAGGAAGAAGAAGATTACTTGTGTCTTCGGCTTGGGGCCGTGAAGAGCAGCAGAATCCGTTCCCAGAACTGGTTACCCGGTAAGCTTTCTATGGCCATAAAGGCAAAATAGCCCCAGAGGACTGAAGTTGGGATCTTTTTGATGAATGGCATCGCTGCAACACAACCTCCAGCCATTGCTGCTTGAAGCAAGTTACTCAAGCGCTGTTCTTTTACCTCAACTGGCAATAAATCATCAATCTCCTTCTCAATATCGAACGTTGTCTCATTAAACAGAGCGTCTACATTGCCGGTGCTTGAAGCACTTTGAATCCTCAAGTCCTTTAGTTCTTTCAGTCCCTGTACCTAAAAAACAAGTTTATTAGGCTATGTTGCAAAATCACACGCTTGTTGGTACTAAAAAACAGTTGTATGGCACAGTACCATGGCAGAGGGTTCCTGATAAATAAGCGGGGATTGCATCTGCTGATACGCTTCTTGCATGCTTCCATAGACTTGCCCAAGAGTCGCATTCGTCCTCATACATTTCTTCGCAGTTGCTACTAGTTGGTTACGGAGCAACTGCAACGTAACTAGATATTATCAAAAACAGATCATCTGCGGTACAAAGCACGAGAATAACTAGAGTATTTACCTGGTGCTTAAGCGTTGCTAGACTTTTGGTATGCATGGGAGACTGGGGAAGTACACCGTTAGATGGAGGAATCCCAAGGAGACCACATATTATGACCTGTCGCACAAGGAAAAACTCTCAAGTTCAGGTCAACAGGATTCTATCTGCAATATATTTTGCCATCTTTAAAACTAGGAAGATGGGAAAATTTTCGATTTCTAAAAAAAAAAAAAAAAAAAAGGAGGGATATTGTATTCGAGCCTGCGTACCATGAATCCGAGTAGGAGTAAATCATAATGGTATGAAGGTGGTTTTTTGAGGTTGAATTCTTGTTGTTGAGCAAGTTGAGAAGCTACACTATGGTCAAAATAGTACAGCACCGCGATCATAGTCGCTGGAATGAAAGCTCCAATTATATAGAGAACCGGCACGTTTAACATGTCCTGTAGTTTTAGAGAAAGCCATCAGGAACCTCCTCAAGATGGAGCTAAAAAAGTTTAATAGAATGTAACATTAAGTGATACAGGCATCCATGCCTTGATGACAGTCCAATTCTCATAAGCGCCTTGTGACCATGGATTTGGACTGAAGAGGCGTCTCGGGATTCCTTCTGGAACACTTCTCGCTGGAATATAGGAAACGGCTGTCCAGACCAAAACCATCAAAGGCACACCATAATCTGCTATGAAGCCTCTCAACCAACCTGAGAGAAGATAAGGACTTAAATCTGTGTTTTTGAAATCTGATTTTATACCTGCAATAACTGTGGAAATGCATTTAAACATACTTACCAGACCCATACCGCCAAGACCTTGCTTTTCTGCTTCTCAGTGCAGTAAGTAGAAGGCCAAATGACAGTACCAAAGCAAACATCCCATTCGCGAATCTCCACGAAGGTTGGAACTCGATAGCTTTGGAGTTTTCTCTTTCAGGTACGCGAAATTCATCAACGATTCCCTAGCAAAATCCATTCATAATCAGAAGAATTACCAAAAAATAGTATCAAACCATGAAAACACATGGAGCTAGCTCGTTATGTCCCTCAAATTAGCATAAACTAGTAACCAATAACGAAGAAAGAAGCAAGTTCATTAGAAGAAGGGCTAAAAAGAGAAAGGAGTCAAGTACTTTGATTGCTTCTTGCATGAAGAGCACGGCAATAAGAAACCCGAATAACTCCCCTGCAAGACGAGTGAACCTGTTTATTATTGAACAAGCCCCTAATACAGCCAGCAAGAAGAGCAACATAGCGGTCCACACGCATACCCTACACATGATTCAAAAGTAGACATTTCTTAAAGAGAGTGTATCTGAGTTTATTAGAAAATACAAATAAATGTGAAAATTTTCTGCTTGCTAAATAAGAAGAAAAAAGAAAGAGAGAAATACCATCCTGTCCAGGCTAAAAAGAGCTTTGATCCCAAATCCGGTCTGTTCTTAGCGAAGTTGAACATGAATGTGTACATAATCACAGTTGGCTCTGCAACACCGAGAATCAACAAAGGCTGACCTCCAATGACTGAGTGTATAATTCCACATAGTGCAGTTGATGCTAATGTTTGAACCGCTGTGATAACCCCGTCTATCGAAAAACAAGAAGTGTGAAGTTTTGTAATACTAATGTGATTCATTCAACAGAAAGAAATGTAAAAATCTTAAGAGGAGTGGAGATTACCAGTGTTTCTGTCCAATTGTTCTCCAAATGAAATCACTGGAATAGCTGATGCAAAAAATATGTATGTGGTGGGTGCCAAAATCCTACAAGAAAGTATAAAATGGTGACCAATAGTCAAGGCAGTAAAGTAAATGTTCACTTTTCTATTTGTATCTCTCCGAAATACTATTGCATTGATTTAATTTGTACTGACATTATAACCACTGATAATTCCATGCATACAAAATCTGGATACTTTTGTCAAGATTGACATTTTCATCGGCGCCAATAACGAAAGGGACAGACTCATCACTATATTTCTGTCAGTTCATCTAATACGTGAAAAAAATACCAAGTATGTATAGTTCATCTCGTTTCAGAAGGAGAAGTATATACCTGAAACCTGCCCCGAAGCCCCCAGTCCAGTCTTGTTTGTAACACATCAACCTCCCACGAAGATCATTCTTTATCCCTCGAAACGGCACAAACATCTCTTCCATGGTTTCTTCCTCCCTCTTGAATACCTGAGCAATGCTAAGTTGTAGAAAAGAAGCAGCAGCCTTTTTATAGCAATCCCCCCGAGACTGAGGCAGGTATAGGGGGAGTGTAAAGCATCAAATCTACAACAAGATTTGCACAGAGTTAGCACAATGAACAAGAAAACTTTACTTTACACAACCAGATACACTTGGATATATGCCAACTATAACCCAGAATTTAATATATATATATATATATATATATATAATCACAATACCATTCCTACAGTTATAATACACAGAAAGAACTTTAAAAAAACCTCAAGTTGTCAAAACAGATTTACTAAGATATATGCAGGCTATAACAAATAATCTCAACAGCAATTGACCAGCTGATGATAGAGGTTCAAAACCCAAAAGAAGAAGTTCAAAGGGCAATAGCATTACATGAATATAATACAACAAGGCAAACCAAAAAAAAAAAAAGGCTTAAATTGAAGTTGTGTACCTTCAGAAATAAAGGATGCTGAAAAGGGCTGCAAGGAAAGCTCAAAATATATATATATATATATATATATATGCCAGGAAAGTGCAGAGGAAAAGAGAGAGAGAGAGACAGAGACTGTAAATTTGATTATGATAATAATAATGTGGGACAAAAGGGAATCACGAGGAAATAGTAGATTTGATGCTGATGCAAATGTGGGTCAAGAGGAAATATAAGGAAAGATTGCACAACGGCATAAACAAAAAAAAGAAAAGAAAATGAAATTGAAAAAATATACATATGTATAGATATATGAAAAGATATATATGTGTATTTGTGATGAAGCCACAAGCAAAGGAGTCAGCCAAAAAAAAAAAAAAAAAAAAAGAAAGTAAAGGAGTCAGCAAAAAGGTACATCTAGTCTCGAGGAAAAGCGGAAATGTAAAATGAAGACATGGAAAGACAGCAGATTCAAAGTAGATGAAGTGTAGAAAAAGTTACCAGCTCAACCTCAAAGTGATGAAAGCTAAAGCAGCGAAAAAAAATTGGAGTCTTTTTTGTTTTTTTTTCCCTGTTCTAGCTTTTAAGGTAGAGAAGAAAACAGAGAAAAGGGTTCAGCTTTGTGTTCATGTGAGCGAAAGACAGCCATTGTTTTTGGTTTAAAGACGCAAGGTGAGTGCTTTTTTAGTGCAGACTAGAAGATGACAGAGTTATAGAGAGAGAGAGATAGAGAGAGAGAGAATTAGAGAGAGAAACAGACGGTCCATGACGAGCTGGCCTGGAAAGAAGTACCCCAGTAGCTTCACCAGGCTCTTTAATTTTTCTTTCTGAGGGGAGGAAAAAAAAAAAGAAAAATCTATATACAATTTATTTAATTATTTTTCCCTCTCTCTCCCCCTCTTCTGCTATGAGCATTTTTGTCCTTATTTCTTGAAAAAAGAGTATTTTATTATGTAACCCTTTTTTTTTGGTAAATATATTATTATGTAATCATTCATGAAAAATAAAATTGAAAAATTAAGTTAGATGATTTTTTTTAATTAGTTAATTTAATAGATGGTTTAATCTTTTGTGTAGTAAAATAATTATGTAATGTTTTAGATTTGATCAATTAATAAATAATTATATAATTTAATAATTGATTAATGATCAGTCAGTTATTAATTATAAAATATAATAATTTACGTTATAGTTAATGTCAAGTCAATTATTAATTAATTATCACGTAATTCATTACTTGATTGATTATTTAATATGATTATTTATTTATTTTAAAAATAATAATATTTTAATTAATTTTTAAAAATTTAAGTAATCTATTAAAAAAGTATTTAAAAAAAAGGACTATTTCGTACAAAGCCCGATAAAAAATGTGTTTAACAATTACTGTAACATTGGAGATCACTTGATGAAATGATTAGCTTTTTTTTTAGGTAACTTTCCCTTACATCATATAGGATTCCCTTAAGAAAATTTTTTGTGGATGCTAGATGATGATGAAATGAACGGTTAGATTTTTATTAAGTTTTGTCAAATTCATGATGATACCAAATAGCGATTTTAATTGTTAAATTATATGACAGAATATATAATTTTCCTCAAATTAACGTTGATTATAAGAAAAGAGAAAGCCATAATTCTTTCTGGGATGTCCCACTTGGGGAACAAAAATAATAACACAGTCATAAAATAAAATTTGGAAGACAAAACAGATTTCTTTTTTGCAAAGATGGTGACCAAAAAAAAAAAAAAAGCTTGATAAACTGTGGACTGTCCAAAAAATGACAAAATTCCATTAATAATGAAAAACGGATTCAATGTACCAATTTGAGCTTGAGAACAGCTGATTCTCCCACCTCGTCCTGGCTAATTAAACTAAATCCAAATTAACAAATATAAACTTCTGGGCTTTTTCTCCTAATTATTTCTTATAAAATAAGAAAAATAAATCCATTTTCAATAATTTATTGCTTCAATCAAGGCAGAATGTTTTTTTTTTTTCCTTGGCTAGAGAATGCTTCAAGACAGGTGGTCTCGTAGTTATATAATATTAATGTTAATTCTAGGAAAGTTTTAATAAAAAAATGGACCGCATTTTATGCCGTGCCCTGAATTTAGGGTGGCCGTGTCATGTTCGGGTCCAAACCCGAACCCGACCTTCTTTACAATGTAATTTTGATTTGATTTACTATTTGGTTTTTTCGTAAAACTTCCGTTTCTCGATTCGTAATGTCGTGTCGCGACGCGTATTGCCATTCGTGTCGTGTTCACTGTCGTGTTCGGTCCAACCCGAACACGAACCGTTCTTTTCCGTGTCAATTTCGGGTGACCCGAATTTGAACTAAAAATTCGTAAAATTCGTGTCGTTTTCGATTCGTGTCGTCGTGTCGCGACCCGTATTGCCACCCCTACCCTGAATGCCCTCAAGCACTTCATTTACAATGATAATGATTTGATTTAAGTTTAATAGTAATTTTTTTAATTACTAGAAAAGACCTAAAACACCACTTTGAAAAAGACAAAAATTTAAATTTAGAGAAATATAAAAGTTGTTGTTTAGGGAAGAAAAAAAAAACTTAGATGTTAAGTTTCCAATAGGCTTTAATAAAATTCTTGATTTGAAAAAAAAAAAAATTTTAACTTAAAGTGGAGGGATTCGAGCTATCACTTTTTAGTAAAATTATATGTGAAATTGTTGTTATGTTATACACGTACCTATTTGATTTAGAATTTTGAGTGTCCTTTCTTTATTTGAGAAATCAAGTTAAGCGGACCCACGTTTTAATCAAAGAAGTAAATTCATGAATAAAGAAGTTGGTGAAAGAGATAATACTCCAACCATGACTTTTGGCCGTTTAGGATCAGCATTATGATTGCCCATAATGATGAATTAATTTGAGCAAGTTTAAAGGTCCAAAGATACTGCCAAAATTAATCAAAAACATTTTTTTTTTTTTTGGGGGAATAATCTTCCAACGAGTATGAACAAGTTCATAAGGAAATGGTAAAACTACAAAGTAGGACCAAAGTCTAAACAAATGCGATTGGCAAACATCTTTTTTAGTAGTGAATTTATGTGTTTTATCATATCATGCTTAGACATCAGAGAGAGAGAGAGAGAGAGAGAGAGACATTTATTAGGCACCACTTGTGGTGTTAGGAGGCTCACGTGCAATGTCTCTCTGTTTTTTTTTTTTTTTTTTGCCTTTTTTCAAGTAAAATAAAGTGCAAAGCTTAAGTAAGGCCTCCCTTGCAAACAATGGGTTCCATACAAGTAGGAATATTTGGTGAGTTCACCTATCTGGTTTGTGTGTCATTCTAGGGACTCATGTTAAGACCTTTCGGATTGTAGCAACTCCGATCGACGGACTAGTGTTGGGACCTTTCGGAACTGCTCCTTTATGCAATCCCAACGTTCTAGATTCGCAAGTGTATCGCTTCGCGCCATTATTATGTTTCTAGACTCACACACATCCTGTCATCGCCTTTAACAACCATGGTCGTACCTCCCGGCATCAATACTAAGAATTTCATTCCGGAAACGAAAAGGTTTCATAACTTAGTCCAGGTCCATTATATCACTTCTTTCTCAATTTCCCAGCCCCACAAAATTGTTCTTTGCCAATTTCATCATCACAGAAAATATTGGCCTGAATTTTGATTATCCCAAACATTCTACAAGTTACCTTCTACACCTAAACAAAGATGGAGCTCATAATCCATTAATCCTCTTTCTTTTCTACTAAAAAAAAAAGGTTATAAAATACATTACTTAAACAAGAGAGCCTTTACCATCATACATGGGCACAACTTTCATCATTATACCTAGGAATTGTGCCATCAAAACTCACGACATGGGAAAATTTGTCACCTCTTTTTTTCCAGCATGGTCCGCACACGTTGCAGAATACGGACAAACTCACAAAACAGCGAGAAATCAAAACCGGATATGCTATCAATATTCGCAGCCACTTTGGAGCTCAGTGAGTGCGTGAACGAGTTCTGACAAATGACAAAGTCAAACCCACCGAATTTGTTTATCAAGCTCGAAAGCTTGCTACTTGTTAGCTTCTGAATGTCTTCAATTTGTATCAACTCACCGGCTTGTCCACTACTTTGCCACCATTTCTTGAGAATCCCCCTTTTGGTTTCAGAAGTCTCTACTGATACCACAGCTTTCAAACGAATACCAAGTCGGTGGATAGCAACTTCTGCCCCACCGATACCGCTGAAGATCGACAATACTGTTAAGCCATCAGGGTACATTGACTTCAACACGGACAAATGATACCCCAGTGTATCTGTCTGAAAGCAGTATCTTAGCGACTGAAGTCTTTCTATTAAACTAATGAACGCTTGAGTGTGATTCAAGGGGTAACCTAGAACAATTTCTAAATACTCAGGATCCATAAGTCCAAGCTTGTTCTGGCCGACCCACACGAGATTTAATGATCTACAATGATGAAGTATGTTTCTTTGCTGCTCAGTTGAGAGCAATCCATGAGAACCAGTAAGGATTTTTCCAAGTCTATCACAAAGTTGAGATATACCGTTAACTTCAGAACTTATGCAGCTCAACTGTTTCCGTGTATCCCATGCTGGCCACCATCTCCTTGTATGCGGCATCACATCTTCAATGGTCATCGGTGGCTTTGGCAGGATGAGAAACCTGTTTTCAGTTGGGAGATTATGTATGTAGCCTTCCTTCCTGTTCAGTGCCGAGAAGAATTGAGTGTTCACAAATTCGGGCTCCAAATTGTACAAGAACTTTGAGATTTTTACCCAAGATTCATGACTAACACTCCCGACATTCCCGTAAAAGAAATATGGAGGTCGAGCCACCACTCCACTAAGAATCCTTCGTGGATTGTAGTTAAGGGGGTTAGGCATTTCAGGCTCAGTGAACTCGGGGTACATCTTTTCTTCAAGCCAAGGCATGCCAAACAAAGAACTGGAATCATCAACGTATTCCTGTTTTGGCCTTTTCCCTTTGCGATCTTCCTCGTAGTCGATGCTCCTGAACGGAGGAACTGTATTGAAACCATCATCAGCATACTCATGTTTAGGTCTCTTACCCAAAAGCCTCTGTTCCGCACTAACATCCACGGATTGAGAAACTGGATCAGAATAAAGATCATCCGGTTCTACTTTTGCCGGATTAAGAAAGGGTTCCATTCCCAGAGCAAAAGATCTGTGAGTGCTTGCGGTGTGTAAATCACTTTTACTAGTGGCAATTAATTGCTGCACCAGACAAATTTTTCCATGAGTTAGTGAACCAATGAAGCATCGTGTGTGAGAAGGCTTGCAAGTATAATATTGATGCGCAAAGAAAGGATAAAAAAATATACATAAACGAAAAAGGGATCCTCAGATTTGAAAGAGTGAAGATCTAGCCACGGACATCCCAAATCCATAGGGTCTCTCTATGAGTGAATGACCATTGAACTAAAATATGAAGTTTCTGTCTATGCATAAAACCCAAAGAAACTAAGAAAACACAAGCAAAACTGATATGTTTACGATCAAAATAAATTAAATAGAAAAATTTGCAGACCCCTTATGATACAAAAGATCAGTGCCAAAAGTTTTGAAGGGAGGGACTAGTAGAAAGAAAGAACAAAAATTGCGAAATTGACTCCATATAAACAATTGATAATAAAATATGAGATTAATCATAACCTTAACAGGAGTCCGACCCGTAAAAATTGAGTCAGCAAGCTCTGAGATTGGTGCTTCCGAACCTGCAAAAAGAAAGAGGGAGTAATGGTTGATTATCATAGGTTGCATGGACGACTAGAAGCAAATTAACCCACATAAAATCTCAAAATGCCTCACACGATTATCTATAAAACTTCAGACCAAGTAGAAGAGTGACCTTGCAATCACTCCATCAAGATTCTGACTCATGTACAACTAAGAGGGAAAAAAGAACAAATGATATTGATAAGAAAAAAAGAACAAATTATAAGATCAGAATATCCAATAAATGACATGAAAATTGTCATATTACAACATAGACAAGTAAATTAGTTTAAACAGGACTAAATATCTTGTTCAACTTTGCTTTTTGGGACAAACTGGAAGCCAAAACATATTGAAAAACTAACCATAATTTTCGATTGCCCAAGAAACTTGGGCCTCGGAGAAACCCATCTCAAGCAAGTGAAGTGTTTTATCCATGGTGCCAAACAAGGTCTCGTTGTTGATCTCCTGAAAGAACAAACGTTGGACTAACAAACATTAGGAAAGACAGGGCGTGCATTAAATGAAGAAGAAAACCGACTTATTCCCAATTTAATTATCATCAACGGTATTCTCTTAACATTGCATTACACTATCCAACTATTGATATCCAATTTTATGTGGCTTGACCCTTATGGAAATTATTTGAAACATTGGTATCAGAAGACACTGAAATAACCAAAATAAACAGTTACAACTTAAAGATTTCATTGCCAATTCCATGTTTAATGTTAAAGATAAAATTTTGCAAATTTCTTGCATGGCACACAAAGGCAAATCATTTCCAAGTGATATGGCACAAGAATACTAGTCATTCCCCAAGATCCAAAGATGTCTAAGAAGGATTACTACTTAGTACAAGAAGCATTCAAGACCTCATTTTTCTCTTCTGCATCATGCACGTTATCGCCTCTCTCCTCTTCAAGCCGCTTTGCTATTTGGGCCGCAACAATGAAGTCCACCAATTCATCAATTGGGGCATATTCACCTGATACAAAACAAGCATATTTTTAGAGACACATAAACACAAGAACATATTGTACTAAGATGGAGGAGCCACTATATGTAGCCAAGCTATCTCAATTTCGATTTAATATGAAATGAGCATTGGTTGCAACCCCGGCCAAGAGGCAACTCCATTCCCACCCCAAAGCTGAGGTTTTGAGTTCAGATCCACCCACCCAAGTTCAACAAAAAAAAAGGACGAACATAATTATTAAGCAATGTAGTAAGAATAAAGTCAACTAGTAGTGGCAATTGCACTAGTTAAGAAGGTATGAAGGTTTTTTTTTTCCTATGGAACCAACATACCAAGCCTCTCAATGGCGAAGTTAATTTCATCTAGAGAAAAATTCATCATCATTAATGATGCTCTTTTCTTGTCATCAAATCCTTTCTCATCATCGAATTCATCAACTATGTCAGGCTCCTGCCAAAGATTGCAGATTTAGTGGATCAATGCAGGTTAAGATAAACCACAAGTGCATTTGCCCAAAGTATACAAGTGATTATAACACGGCAAGCACTCAAAATTCCTTTTCAATACATCAGTCCAAAATGGATTATGAAAAGAGTAATATTCATAATCAATATTTCATCACAGATTGAAGGAACGAAGCATGAGAAAAACATTCAGTCAAATAAATATATTCTACATAAATACATACGTCCCCTTTTCTGCGCTGCAGAGGGAAATATGTTGCATAGACTTTCAAGTAAGATTAGATGCTCTCCAACCTTGCCTTTTTCTTTTTTCTTTTTTTTTCTTTCTTTTTTTTTTTTTTTTTCCTTAGCATTATTGTAGCCTCTGTTTATCGTAAACCTCCTAATCCAATGTCAATTTCAGTTCTAGTAGCATCCTAAATGACCAAAATAATAGATGAAGACAAATAGCAAAAGTGCAATTTAATTGAGTACGTTACGAATGCAAACCAACAGGCTAAGAAAGCAACAGTAAATGGCTCTATACGGTTTACCTCTTTCGGTTGAAGGGGAGTGGGCATTTGAATTTCTGGAGGACAGTTTTCATCCTTGTCATCAAATAAGCTATCCAAAGAATCAGAAGATTCAGAATGGGATTTTTGAGGATCCTACTCATTTCAAAACAAGAAAAATTAATAAAAGGCACTAACATTATCACAAAGTTCTGAACCTTTCTATATACATTAGGAAATTATATACGAGGATGTTTAATATGTCATTCTTTAAACAAAGGAAACAAGTATCAACAAACAATGATCGGAAAAACAAAAGAGACGATAGATCTTCACTTACCGAATATGCGACAAGTGTGTCCAATAACAAATCAACATCGTCTTCCCCTAAATGTAAAAAGGTTATCCAGTCGTCAGCTTTCAGAAATGACACTGATGCATTGAATCTAATGAATCCATAGAAGAAGTGATACTCTATTTTCTAGTCTTGTACTAGACTTTCAAAGTTCCATTGTTTTCTCCAACAACCCCGACTCATGCGTTAAGATGAAACAGTTAGACTTTATTCCCAAGAATAACGTACCCTTTTCTTCAATAACTCTGTCAACAAGTGCTGGGAGGAATCCCATACCGATGAAGGATGATCTTAAATTGCTTCCAGATGAACTTGCTACATTATCCTGGAATTCAATAGCAAGAACGAAAAAACAGAAAACAAAAAAAAAAACACTAGAATCAATACTCAGCTTAAAAAAAATGAGATTCAATATTTTTAGAAAGCTAGTATCTTGTTTTATCTCCTCGAATATCATTCCATTCCTTTCCATCCAAATGAACCCAATGGTAAATATCTCTTTGTAAAAGGCAAAAATAAGTAAATAAATAAATGAATGAAAAGGCCATAGCTACCAAGAAGGGCATACCCCAAATTGTCCGGACAAAATAGTTTGAGAAGGAAACTCGAAATCCATAACTTCTTCCTTGGGCACCATCAGTGGCTTTTTGCGCTCCTGATCAACCTGTGGAAATATAAACAGAAAGAGGGAGAGCTTCATAAAATAATGGCATTTAACAAAACCAATCTCTCAAACATGAATGATACAATGCTTCACAAATGAAGATACCATTTTTATTCTAATTGGACAAACAAAGAGGGAATAACAAAATGGTTCTGTAATCGTAGTCCACTTCAGAAGCTCAAAGACTTCCTATCTGCAATTAAAAACAAACCCATCAAATTTTGTCCTTCAAAAGCCCCAAAATAATATATATATATATATATATATATATATATTTCAAAAAAACCAACCAAAAAAAAAAAAGGAAGGTTAGAGAGATTGTACTTTCATAGCATTGACAAAATTGCTAGATAATTTTTTTTTGGGGGGGGGGAATGGTTTGGCGAAGTGCATGCAAAAACTCAAAGCTCAAGCTGAAAAACTGGGGGGTCCCATCTGAAATATAAAGCTTCAAAATTTTGGTCCTCGGAAAGCGTGGAACTGAACAAAAACCCCATATGAAATATAAAGCTTCAAAATTATTGATATGTGTATTTAGGTGTATATATATAACCCAAATTTCAAATTCTAACACGTAGCACATACCCAGAAGAAAAACGATAAGAGAAAATTTAAAAAAAAAATCAAAAATCAACCTACAATAGCTTTAACACAATTATATCTACAAGTGACGGAATTGAAAATACGAAATTCTTAAAGTCAAAATCAAAATGACAGTAAAAAGAAAACCAATAAAGAAATTCAAGAAATGAAGAGAGAGAAAGGAAAAAGTACCTGATCGGGAATTAAGGCCAGAGGCCGCCCGAGAGCGGCGGAGTTACACGCCCATCCACCTTCCACGGCGGAGAGTGGGTTTGATTTATATATATATATATATATATATTTGGGCGAAAGAGGGGAATCGAACGTACCTGAGAGGGAGAGACAGAGCCGAAACTTCTTATTTTATTTATGGTAAAAAAAATGAAAAAAGAAAAACAGATGAAGAAAAAGTAGGAAAGTGTTAAACAGTATTAAAACGTTGTCCGTCACTTTACTTTACAAAATCCAATAGTGAATGTGTGGTGGGCTCACTTGAATGCACGTTGACCGCACTGTGACTCGTAAAACGACACACGTGGTGGCTTCATATTTAACGTTCGGAATAGAGAGATAGAAATATTTAAATTGAAATTAATTAATTTTTAAAAGATAATTATAATTTTTTATTACTTTAAACAAAAAAAAAAAAAAAAGGTTTGGAGTTACACGCAAACAAACCATTTATGTCTCGCAAAAGCTTACTGGGAACTAGTACCATAACTATTTCATCTTGTCTGTTTTTCTTTCTTTTTGCTATTTTCAATCTTTTTTTTACTTGTTGTCGTTTTCGATTTTGATTTTTGATGTCGTTCTTTGAAGTTGTTGTCTTTTTCAACTTTCCATATGCCGTCGTTTCCAAGAGCGTTGCACTTTTTAATCTTTCTGTCGTTTATGGATCTTTCTGTCGTTTGTTGATCTTGCTGTCGTTTGTTGTCATCCTTTCATCTTCATTGCTTGTTGATGTACGAGCTTTGATGTGCTCCCTGCTTCTACGGAGTGGTTGTTCAATGCAAGGTTGTGGTCGTTTGGTCATCATTTTTTTTTTTTTCCAGTTTAAGTTGTCGTGTTTAATTCCCATGTGTCATGTCATATGTTTTACAAGCATAGCTGTCGTTTGGGAATTAACGGTGGAGTCAGAAATTTTTTTTTTAAGGGGCGCGTGAGTTCAACTAAATTTTGAACCATAATTTTTTTTTTTCATCTTATGCAAACTTTTAAATCTAAAGTAAACAACTTTAAAAATCCTAAAATATGAATTTAAAGAAGAGTAATTGACTTAAATAATTCTTGAACTCTCTACGACGTTACGTTTTGATTCCTTTTTTTTTTTTAGTCATGCTGACCCTAAACTCTCGAAAAAGGCGACGGTTTGATTCTTTATATTTGGTTCCGTTAAAAAACTCATAGAATCGTCACGCGAGAAGCACGTTTTGTGCTTTTTAAAGGAAAATACCCTTATTCACATCAATTAAAAAAATTAAAAAGAGAGAGAGCTGAACTCAAACCCAACCACCCTTCTTTCCCACCCCCATGATCTGATGCCTACCTTCACCAACATCGAGTTCGATCGCCTCAACATCTAAGCCGTTGCCGAGCTTAGCCCCGGTGCCAAACACCGATCTGGGTGCCCCTCTCCCACCCCCGAGTCTTCGCCGTTGACCTAGGCCCCTTCTCCCTCGACAACGAGTCCCCTCGTGACCTAGGAGCTAGATCTGGTCCCCCCCCCCGAACAACAGTCCCCCACCAGATCCAGCCCCTCTCACTTGACAACGATCTCCCCGCGACCCCCCTATGCGACCTAGGCACTAGATTTGGGCCATGCCTCTCCCTCTCCCTTCGCCATCGATCCCCCCTCCCTCATCTCCCCTTCCTCTCCCTCCTTCTCCCTTTTGCCGTCCCCCCCCCCCCAACCAAAGTTCGTGGATCTGGGTCCCTTACTTCCCTACGTCTTCGCCATCGCTAGCCCCCCCTCCCTTGAAGTTAGCCAATCTAGGTCCCCCACCTTCCACTACGTCTTCACGTCGTCTATCCCCTCTGGAGAGTTCATCAATTTGGTTTTGAGAAATTAAGAATATGATTTTTTTTTTAAGAACTTTTTTTAATTTTTGTTAAATTAATTATTATTAGATTATTAATATACCATTATAAATTAGATCACACGCATTGCGAATGGCTCATTCCATTAGAAATTTAACAGATGTGAACAGAAATGACCAAACCATCATGTTTTTAGAGAGTTTAGGGTTAATATGGTCAAAAAAAAATTGAGATTAAAGTGTTATCTATTATATAGTTCAAATACCCTTTAAACCAATAACTCTTTAAATAATACTTTACCGGCTATGAAAGAGGGGATGAAAAAACAAAAAGCGAATTTTATTATCATACATTCACTTCCTAACTGTACCTCTATTTTTGTTCTTTTTGTTCCTCTCTCTCTCTCTCTCTTTTTTTTTTTTTTTTGTGGGTTCAGATAACGTAGTCTTATCATACGCAGAAAAAGTTAATAATTAAATTCCAAAAAAAAAATATTAAATCAGTTTAAGTAAACCTCAACGCGTGATTGGCATAATTTACCAAGAAAATGAAACAAAAACGAGAATTAAAATCATTTTGCATGATAACTATAGGGCAATAGTCCGCAAATGTTCTTGTTTGACAAAATTAATAATCTACATTAGCCAGGAATGCATTTGTGCCAATATATATATATATATATTTTTTTTTAATAAGTGACAAAATAGAATCTTTAATAAAATAATAATCTTTCTCGTTTCTATTTACTGAAACACAGTGATAGTGACCACAATAGAATCTAGCTTCTCAATATGAGACAAACAACAACTGTTCAACTAGAAAAATAAATAAATAAATAACTGAAGACTTGGTTGTCTTACAATACAGGGAATCTTCCCCAAGAACTAAATAGACTGTTTGATTAGTTAGTTTGAGTTGAAATATTTTAATTGTAATAGTAAATTTTTTTGAATTTTCAGAAAAGATAAAAAAATTTTTGAAAAAAAGACAAAAAAAAGTTTGAACCAACCAAGCAAACAAACCCCATCACATAACTCAATTGTTATCACTCTCCGCCATCTTCGGTTAGTGCTAACGAAGTCCTTTAGCTCCATCTCAAAAACAGAAACTCTTTGAAAATGTAAAGACTAAAAAAAAAAAAAAAAAAGGCTCTGCCCTGAATTTGCTCCATTTTTAACAGAATGAACAAGTTTTCTTTTGCAATAATCGACATTGGTATTTTATGACGTCTTCTAAAACCTTGCACTTCAATTTTGCTTTTTTCTTCAAACTTGACGTGCTCCAGTTCAACAAGAAATGTCTTTCGTTTGTAATACAATACGTACATATAAGTGCAATAAAGAAATCTCCCCCATTCGTAGGACATAGAGATCTTAAGAAGTTGCTACAGCATTCCTCAGCATTTTTTCCTCTGCGATCTAACAAAAGCCGGTATAACCACCTAGCTAAATCTTGATATCCAGTCACTGACTCTTTTCTTTTTACTAAGCGACTAAAGAATTTATCGAGTAAGAAATGGAATTATTATTATAATGGTGTTCCAAACCAACAATTTTCCTATTCATTCTTTATAGCTTTTGTCTCCATTATTGTTGTTGTGCTTCTATGTTGTCGTATTAATTGGGCTGCTCATTTGAGCTCGTTATACTCTGATACTATGTGAAATTTGAGACTTTCAAGAGATTAAACTTCCATATTAAAATGTCAACTTGTTAAATAAAATGATACAACCCTTATATGTTTATTATTGTTGTGTTTTTACAATGTAATATTTGAGTTTCTTTTTATACAATTTCTATTTTTTATTGGGGTTTATAACTAAATGGCATTTTTTTTAATAAGTTTTTTAATAAATAGTCTAAGTTTTTATATATAAGTTAAAAAGCCTAAGTTTTTAAAAATTAGTTAAAAGATATTTTTTTTCCTCTCATAATGGTTTATCAATTTTGTAAATGATCAATCACTGATTGACCATATTATATAATTAATTATTGATTGATTATTGATAAATCACTGATCGATTATCGATTAATTATTGATTGACTATCTATAAATCACTGATTATGATTGATCATAATGTAACTCATAAATTTTTATAATCAATCACCAATTGACCTGTAATCAATAACTGATTAATTATAAATAATATAACAAATTTTCTATTCAATCGGTCATTAATTATTAATAATTCATTGATTTACTATTTATTATTAAAAAAAAAAAAAAAAAAAAAAGCCCCTTCTCTCACCCTCTCTCTTCCTCTCTTTGTGCCTCTATCTATCTCTGTTCTCTTCACACATGATCTTGGCTCCATCACGATGTGGCTTTGTTGCAGTGGAGAAGATGACAGCAGAGGTGGCGATGCGGCGGCACGATAGCGGGCAATGAACTGGGAGTTCATGTGGTGATCAAATTTGGAGTAGGAGATCAGATCGGATGGCTCCGATCTCGCCGATCAAAGGTCGCTCGTGAAACTCTGAAGAGAACTGGGCAGTGCAACGGCGAGATGGCGGTGGCTCCATGGAAGCGCGATCAGAGCTGCAAGGTGGTGAGATCAGTGCGTCTCCCACCGCGAAGATCTCCTCCTAAACGCCGCTGACATGAAGATCTGGTCAATGGTCGCCGGTTTTTCATCGTTGTCATGGAAGCTTAGTCACAGAGAGAAAGGAGAGAGTGGGAGGAGGTGTTTGGAAAAAATAAAAATTAATTAAACAGAACACATAAATTAGACTATTTAACTAAGGGGTATTTGTTTTTAAGTTTATTTTAAATTAAAATGTATTTTTTTTATCATGATTTTTTTTTTTTTTGAAAAAGTTTTTATCATATCTCAAAAAGTTTTTTTTCTTTTCTGAAAAATTACTATTGAAATTTAAAAATATTAAACTAAATTCTTTCACCGTACATCTTCTAAAAAAAATTAAATTATCCATTACATTAGGTAATAAAAATAGACCACCTACGTTAATTTTCTTTTTTTACATTGTGGAAATATATGAGTTGTTTTGTGGGAGTTGAAGAACTTACGGTTGTCGTGGTTGCAGGATGGAGAATATGCTCGTCATGTCAAAATATATGAGGTTTCTCTGAATGGTGAAGATCTTGTTGAGGCCCCTTTGTTTGACAGGGGGATGCTTTGACAAAAAATTTTAACATTTTTAATCTTTTTTTTTTTTTTTTTAAGGAAATTGACACGTGATTTATATATAGGAGTCGTTAATTGATAAAATTAAATATCAGTATTCTCTATTGAATATAAATTTATTGAGGACAAAATATTGAACTAAGTTTTTATAAATAAAAAATTTTAAATTAACTTTATTTTGATTATAAATCTAGATTAACATCGATTTTTAAAAAAAAAGACAAATCATGCTCTTAATTAACGATATATGTGCAAATCAAATGCAAATTTTAATTAAAAAAAAAAATCTATGTGCAAATCAAGTGCAAATTTTTATTAAAAAAAAATCGTCATTGTTATTGGGTGTAGATTACAACATCTTTAAAAGATTAATGTGCAAATTACCAAAAATAAAGCTCTAGAATGCAAATTATAGCAATACTATAAATTCAGGGGGCATAAGAATAGAAATCATGTATCATTGAAAAGTAGAGTGAGAATTCCAAGTTTTTAAATTATGGTGGCTGGACTCTATTCACCCAAAGGTCGTGCCATGTTTTATGGGAAGGACTATGATGTTTGGCTTAAAAATGGAAGGGGAAAAATAAGGAAGAATATTCTTATTAAGAATTAAGCAAATATTTACGGGGAATAAAATTTAGAATTGACTACTTTTAGCTTATCATGTGAATCTGATGTTCTCGACTAAATATCAATGTGAATTCTTTATTTACCACAATCACATTTTCTTTGTAATCCGTAAATAAAGAATTAACAAGTAAATAAAGCCTTTATTTTGGATAAGAATTTCTCGAAAAATAGAGACAAATAAGCCAAAAAAATAAATAAAAAAAATTGGTTAGGAAAATCTTTCCTTTAGAGCACGAGAAACGGCAATGTAAGTTGCTAATGAAGTTGCCTCTCACGGACTAAAATGGCTCTATAATATTAGCTCTAAAGAAAGAAAACACAGCTTGCATTACCATGATCAGCATTGGACAGCTTAAAAAAAGTGCACGACATTTATAAATACAGCAGCAAAGAAACAATAAAAAAACAAGAAAGTTTTCTTTTTATGGACAAATAAAACTCAAACATAACAAAAGATAACAAGCGAAGTTCAATACATTTGGAATTTTGCCTTCGTTTTCTCAAAGACCTGCTCTGCGATTATGGCTTCATTGCCATCTGCTCTTTTGATCTCCAAGTGAGACTTTTGATAAAAGGCAGTTCCCCGTAATGCATCCGCGATGAAGTCGTCGAATCCAATAGCGATCGCGGCTTCAGCCTTGGCTCCATAAACCAATCTCTGTTTGGCATGAAAGAAGCACACGACGTTAAATAATTTAAAAAAAAAAAAAAAAAAAAAAAAAAAAAGCGCAAGCAAGCCAGCTGTGTAGTTTGAACCTTAATTCTTGAAAGGTGGATGGCGCCGAAGCACATGGGACAAGGCTCACAGGAGGCATATATTTCACAATCTGATAGCTCAATCCTTTTCAGTTTCTTACATGCCTGGTACACAACACAGAGTATCTCAAACTTAGCCAATTGCTTCCAAAAATTTAAAATTAAAAAAAAAAAAAATCATCTGTATTTTCTATGTCGTTAACTGTACACTTTTCATATTTCATTATTCAAACTTCTAGCGAAGTTATTTTGTCTTTTTTTTTTTTTTTATGTTCTTTTACCAAGATTAATAGAGTCACCTAATAAAGTCATGAATAACCTCCCAAAGAGTCTCTCATAAAATAAATAAATCCAGAGTAGATGCTTTCTGAACGAGATTTGGAAAAATTGGACTCAACTAAATCCCGACATCTCACGCCAAGTGGACCCCATATGGGCTCTAAAGTGAGTTCAAGCAATGTGACCCACCATTTTATGAGGTATTTGGGACTTAACAAGATACATTGCTCAAAAGAACGTATGGAATATGCGAAGAAAGGAAGGAAGGAGTGGAACCTCTCTGATGGCAGTGACCTCAGCATGGGCAGTGGGATCAGTGCAGGTGAGAACCATGTTGTGGCAACTCACAACCACTTCATCATTCTTCACAACAACCGCTCCAAAAGGCCCTCCATCTCCACTTTCTACTCCTTTGTAAGCCTCTTCCACTGCCTTTCTTAGGAACTTGTGGTCTCTGTTCTGAACAGCTGCAATCTCACCATTTTCCCAATCACGCATCCACACACTTCACTAGAAAAACCATCATCCAAAACTAAATGCATAATTTTGTGATAGGGTCCAAAAAATTACCCCTCTTATACTGTGTATTGTACTGTTCTAAACCGACAACGTATCATATCAAATTAAAAAGGAATTATGAAAACTTTATGAAACTTAAGAAAAACTAGAGTTATACCATATCCTACTAAAAGAATTCTCCTAAATAAGAACCAAACATTGTTTTCTCCCATGGCTGAGCGAAGTACAAAACAAGGTAAAGAAAAAATATAAATACATATACATATATATATATATGTTGGAGCAGATTGGTGTCCTCGTACCTTGTTGATGACCAGCAAATGCAGAAGATACAGCAACGGTTCCGCCCTTGGTTTCTACCACTGCCAAGATGCATAACCAGTCATGTTAATTTAATCAATAAGAAACACAAATTTTCAAACAAATCGATTCATGAACCCAATACATATATATATATATATAAGATTTAGAACAAGACCCAAGAAAGGCCGTGGACATCAACAACGACGTGGTCTCACCATTATAGGAAATAAGAAATCTGACACCGAAAACTCGATCACATAGAATTGAAGATAGGTTTGAGAAGCCAAGAAATGAGAGAGGAAAAAAAGAGAGAAGGATTTACCATTGGACTCCATGTGACCTTCAACAGAGATTAAATTGATGCCTTGAGTTATATATATATATATATATATATATATATCAAAGAAACCACAACACAAAGGAAACCTCTCAAACAAAAAGAGAGCTACAATGCCAAATAAATACAAATAAAAATTGAAAGACCAACGCTTCTCATGTGTAGGGACACTAATTAATGCGAAAGGAAGGCAGTCAGAACACAGAAAAGAAAAGGAGAGCGTTATGAATTTCAGTTTCAGAGTTGTTCAGGAAAAAAAGAAATAACGTATCTCTTCGTTTAAATGCATTTCACGTTTGGCACACAAAGAAAAATAAAAAACATAAAAAATAAAAACTCAAGGGAGGGAGGGGGATGGTGACAAAATAATAATAATAATAAGAATAAAATTACATGTGGGGTGGGGCTGCTGCTTCTCAAATAAGGCTGCTTCTTCTCCACCTCCCTTATTTGACTCATTTTTTTATTATTTATATTTATATTATTTTATTTATTTTTCAGTTGGATAAGGGGGGGGGGAAAAAACGCAGAGTGTGAAATGAGTCATGAACATGTATCATTATCCAGGGTATATCCAAACCACCAGAAGGATGAAAGAGATCATGATCACCTCATTCCTATCTCTATGACTGTTGATTCCCGATGCTCTGTGACCACACAATTTCCTTTTTCCAAATTACTACCCTCCATAAAAGAACCAGCTATTCTTCTTCTTCTTCCTTCCTTCCTTCCTTAATAACCTAAATATAAAAATAATACACAAAACTCCGTGACCACACAATTTCCTTACATCGAGATAACTACTCTTAAAGGGACCGGTTCTGCCGAGAAAAACTAGTATTAATTTGTATTTCAAGATCATTCCTTCTTAATCTTTTTTTTTTCCCTCTCATTTTCGCTGAGATTTTCAAAGACCATGTTTTTGAGAGGAAATAAAGCAATCAAAAGGAGTTTGTTTCAAGCAAAAGACTACTAGAGGACGGACTTAATGACATATCGGTTGATAGACTTTGTTTCGTTATTGAAGGAAACACACACACACACACACACCACACATAGCAATGCGGAGCTGCTGTGGACTGCCCCTGAGAACTTGCGATGTTTGCCACTTTCCTTCACTTCCTACCTTGCGCTTTTGCCTTTCGCCATTTTCCTCTATCTCTTCCCCCTCTTTATCATCATCATCATCATCATCATCATCATCATATTCTTCCTCTTCTTCTTCTTCTTCTTCTTCGTCTTCTTCATCTTACGGTGATGGTCGTGTTTCTCTTGCTTTGCCCATTGAATCACTGAAAGTCTTAACAAGCAAACCTCGCCCTCACGTAGCCCTTCTCTCTCTCCTCTTAGTCCTCTCCATGGTTAATTTTCCTTTCCCTTTAATTTTTTTAATTGGCTTCCACATTCCATTCAACTATCTTTCTCAATCCCCTCATTGTTTTTTATCTCCTCAGTTTGCACTGAACCTGCTTCCGTTGCAGGCTTTTGCGACATTTCTCTCCCTTGCTATTCTTTCCATTCCAACCATTAAGGTCAAACTCAGTTGTTAGAATTATTTCATCACATGCATGCATTTAGTCTTCATTTTTATTTAACTGCATAACAATCATGGTAAAAGACACCTTTGTGTGTGTGTGTGTGTGTAAAATTTGCTTAAACTCACAGCGAGATTGCAAATAGAATTGGGAAATAGCTAAAGCTTCAAAAAAGTAACCTTTAGTCTGATTGCTAGTCATTCTTATGCTTAATTCGTATCCAACCGGACAAAGAAGCGCTACTACTAGTAATTTTGCATAAACTTAAGGAATCAAAATCAGAATCAGGAAAAAGGGAAATTATTTTCACTTTGTTCTCCATAAAAAGAAAACATCTGTGAACCTATTTGAGCTGTATTTTTGTAGCAGGCATTTCGGAGATTGGCATCTTCAACGGAGCAACTTGCTGAAGTAGTATCGCAAGAAGTGCCCAGGACCTTGACCTCTCTCAGACTCTCTAGGCTGGAGATCCACCAACTCACCCGACAGCTCGCCACTCTGAGGTTCGTTATCACCTCAGTGAGCTGAAATACTCCCTTTTGATTCCTCCGAATCCTTCTTTGCTTCATTTTCATTTGTTTTCATTTTTCCACTCTCAGGCAATTGCTCTCTTCTAGTCCCCTTTCAAACAGACACAGAAGCAGCAAATCCTCCTCTTCTATTAACAAGGAGTGAACGTCCCTACTGGGGAGTGGGGACTAATTTATTTTGAATTGGTACATTATGAAACTGTCTGCTAAAATCACAGCCGCAAATAAATCGGGCGCTTTGTTTTCAATTGCAAGAAGTAAACCATGTAATTATTGTTTGACATGTAATGACAGATTCAGCTCAAGAGTTGCAATTTAATGTGAAAAATAGAATCTGTCTTGTATCTTTAACTCTCTCTCTCTCTCTCTCTATATATATATAGATATATGAAATGTAACTGAGGATTACAGGACAGGGGGTTCATAACTTGGCATATTTCTTGAGAGCTTTGCTAGCTTCTTTTGCATGTTCTGGCACTGGAAGATTGCAGAGAAGAGTAACCCGAGAGGACGAAACCAACGATCTGGCCTCCGAGTTGGAAGCATCTGTCTTCCACAGTGTCACCTCCCACACCTTTTTTTTTTTTTTAAATTACCAAAAAAAAAAATGAGAAACATCTACACGAAAGATAGACAACTCTCCTAATGCATGATGTTCTATCCTAGATTGATCAAGAACCTAGCATTGTATGTGAAGATTGAGAAGAAGAATGAAAACAAAAAAACAAAACAAAACAAAATTAAGACCTGAATGGTTTTGCCAATATTGAAAGGAACGGCTTCGGCAAAAACAAGGTCACCCAAGAGGGCGGGCTTGAGGTGGCTGATGCTGAGGTGGATTCCGGCGACCCTTTGATACCCAGAAGCCATGTGGGCTCCAATGCTCGCCAGCGCCTCCGCTACCAGAGCCGACACTCCTCCATGTAACACCTTGAATGGCTGCTCTTTTTTTTTTTTTTTTTTTTTTTTTTTTTTAATGTTTAACATAACATTTTCCCATTTATTAACAATCCGCAAACAATTTCAACACACACACACACATATATATCTTTGTTTGAACAGGAATTGAGAGGGAGAAGAAGGAGACCATGAATCAACAACATAGAAAAAGGAGAAAAAAAAAAAAAAAAAAAGGAGAAGAAGGAAGACCTGACAGCAGTGGGGGGTGATGGGAAGGCGACCAGAGACCTTTTGGGGGGAAAGCACTTCGATCTGAAAACCGATTGCATGCAGAGGAACATCCAGTGCCTCCGTTTTACCCTTCATATTATCATCCTTGCTTGACGACGACGATGAAGATCCTTGCCCCTCCATTTGATTTTTCTTATCCGGTCTCTCTCTCTCCCCTTCTTCTTCTTCTTAATTTTTGTTATCTATTTTAAGTTTCTATATATTTTACTTTAATATTTTTCTTGTTTTCTCTCCTCTGATCTGTTTCGAGTCAGTCGTCGAATTGGACTTTTCTAACGTTAGACATCTGGGAGGGAGTGACTATCAACATTCCACTTACTTTTCTTGTTGGGTTTTTTTTTTTTTTTTTTTTTTTTTTTTGGAAGGGGAATTATATGGTAGGACTAACAAAAAAAGACTTCACAATATTATTCATATTTGAAGGTTAGATTGTCATCAAGTTCACTTAAATTTTAATGATGTGCTATTTCTACCCTCAATAATAAGACAAGTCTTGTTGTTTTAATTCTTAAAAAGATATGTTTCTAAGTGTTGGATTCCATCAAAACTCATATCAAATGAAAAGTAAGCAAAAATATGAAATCCAATTAAGATCTTCCAATATAACATTACTTTTTTTTTAATGTCCTTGTTAAAGAATTTTGATGTAAAAAAAAAAGGTGAAAGAAGTTGGGTGAAAGTGGTAGGTGGGGTAGGACTATGAGGCACCAAAAGAGGAAGATTAAGAGGATTAGGTGGTGGGATGGGATGTGGTTGCCATACTCTTCGATTCTCTTCTCCCTCCACTCGTCTTCTATACTTCTTATATTTTTCTATTTCTTTAGTACTAGACTAGACTAGACTAGAAAAACAACAAATAATTCCCCCATATATAAAAAAATAAAATAAAATACTCTCTCTCTCTCTCTCTCTCTCTCTCCCCTTAAGATAACACATATATTTACCTTTTGCTTAAAAAAAAAAAAAGAAAGTAAAGCATCAACATAATAATAGGTCATGTTTTTACTTGTTATTACAAGTTTGCCACTTCTTGTAAAAAAAAAAAAAAAACACTTTGCATGCCTTTGAACTTTGCCTGTTGGCTGTTGCCAGAGGGATTTTTCTTTTCTTTCTACTCTTTGTTTTTTTTTTTTTTTTTTGGGTGGTCACGTTGGGCTTCACCAACGTGAGACTTGCTCCTTATTGTTCTACGGTGGTTTTTCTAAAAAAACAAAATAATAAAATAAAATAAAATAGACTTCATTTTATATTTTTCAATTTAGGGGTATATCTTTATTAACATAAAGATACCATGGATCAACCCATTCGAAATCAAATAGATTTCAATTGTTTCATTGTCTACAAATACCATGGATCAGATGATCTAACTTTCATTTTCTAATAACAAAAGATGGGTAAAAAAAAAACCCTTTCGTAAAAATAACAAATTATTAATACAAATAAAATAATTAAGAATTAACTATAACTTAAATCAAATTAGCATTGAGTTCTTTACATACCTTCTTCTATTTATTGAAATGTGAATTAAAAATTGCATCTTTCTCTATGTTGTGTGGATCATGACAAGATAAAATCCATCCAACCATTCATAATCCTATGCGGAAAAAAACAAAAAAACAAAACAAAACCAAAAAAAAAAATATTTTCGTAAAAACTTACATAGTAAATTTACTATTTATCTCAAATATTTTACAATCTCACTTTTTACTTAAAACTATTTTCGTAAAAACTCTATTTACTATAATTTTCCAGATGTATGCCACTGGTATCCCAAAAGTGAAGTACTGGATACTAAAAGTAAACTGGGGGAATTCAGACATATTTGTAGGCTGAAGCCCAACACACAATGGGCTTTCCACCACCCACCAGCCCATGCATAAAAGTATCTAAATTTGGAGAACTATCTTATTAGCCTCCATTTAGTAAGTTAATTGGAGTTAACTAACTTTTTAAAAGTCAATTATAATTTTTATCGATTTTTCAGAAAAAGATAAAAACTGAGATGAAAATTTTGAATTTGAGACAAAACATCAAACGTAGCATTAGTTATGTTAAATATCACTCACTAATAAATAATGAATATTATAACATGACCCACAATATGGGACTCATCAATAGAGATTCGCCTCTTTAGAAATATGATATTTAAAATCACTCATATTATAAATAATTTTTCATATTTTAGTGGTAGGAAAGTCCATGTCCGCATTAACATCATCACTTGGCCTATTTTCAGTAACTTGAAACAGGAAAAGGAATGAAGTTAGAGAAAGTATTTAATGAAGAAAATGGAGTATTGGGTTTTTTGATAGAGAGCCAGTTAGAAAGAAAGAAAGTTGTAAACTTATGAGACTCATCGATTTTTAAACTCTTTTATTTTTGGATAGAAACGATGAGGAAAAGTTTTAATAAAAAAAATTTTTGTACCTAAAATAACTATTTTAATCTTTAACTCATTATTATTTATTTCCCATAAGGGCATAATTGTAAACTAAATTAGACATTTTATTTCTTTTTTTCTTTATCTTATATCAAATAACATGAAAAAGTAATATTAGACATAATCAAATGATAATTTCACATATGATTTTATTATAAGTTGTAGAGTTTAAATCCAAGTCCCAATTTAAAAAGAAAGAAAGAAAGAAAATATCTCTCTCTTTTTTTTTTTTTTTTCTCACTTTGATATTTTACTTTCAAAGACAAATATAGCATTGATCCCGAACTAAAAACACACCTCAAGACTTGGGTCAGAGCATTGCATGGTGTCTTCTTTGTCTTATGGATTACACTAACAAAGAGAAATTTTGAGAATGGAAAATTTTCTGTGTGAAATGAGAAAGTCATTTCAATTTAAAAATGAGACAGTGTTTAGATATGTAAAAATTTTCTTTTTAAAAACAAAAAATTGTTTGAAATGAGAAGAAATAGTGTTAGACATGATGTATTATGAGAAGATTTTAAAAAAATTATTTTTCTTTTTTCAAAATGTTACTGTACAAAATAAGTTTGCAAATGAGATATATTTTCTTTTTCAAAATGAGAGAATTATGGAAAAAGTTAGGAAAAACACATTTTTGCAAAAAATTCTCCAATTTCCGAAATTTGACATGTGATCCAAACTAAGGGTTATACTTTATTATTTACCTTTCATTTTTTGATATTCGTTGCTGTGTTTGGTAGGATAGAAAAGAGAAAGGAACATAGTGGGTTGAGGGAAAAGTGGATGAAAACCAATTAAGTTGGTTGTTCGATAAGAAGGAAAAGAGATAGAAAAGGAAAATAGGATAGAAAAATATTGTAATTTGATTCACTTTTTTATTCCCTTCAAAACTAGGAGGAAAATTAAAATTCATCTAATAACTATTAAAATTACTTTTTATTTTATTCCCTTCATGATACCAAATACCATAAAAGAAAAACACAATCTTTTTTCTCTCTCTTATTTTATTTCACTTCCATTTTTCCTTTCCATCTTGTTTTCTTTCCTTTGTACTAAACATAGGCTAAAAGAAATTTTACTTTCACGAACTTGTTGATAGGAGATAAAAGTTGAAGAGACAAAATTGGAAGCATCAGTGAAAGAATTTTATGACATATGATGATTTGGTAAGAAAGATTATAAGAGGGAATAGATAGGGTGGAAAATTCAAAATCCTCCTCAAAAGATACCAATTCTTTCATCTTGTTCAATTTGAAGGTTTGTTGGAGGGATAAGAGAGCAATATATTCAGGGCATGTTTACTTTGCATTAAAGGAAAAAAGGGGAAGTGAGTAGTCATTTTCTTTCCTACTTAATCATATGTTTACTGACAAAATAGGGAATGAGATTTTAGTGGTCTCTGTACAATATAGGGAAAGAAAAAGGGGAATGTTAATCTTTACATCCCCTTGTTATTGGTTCCTTATCAAAAGGAATACATATCAAATTTATTCATTTATCCTTAATAAGTTTTCATGTGCTAATGTTATTTTTGTTATATAAAAGGATATTTTAGTAATTATATTAGTAAAAATAACAATATTATAGTTAGTTAACACTGTAAAGGAAATAGAATTACTTCCATTTATGTCATTTAATAAGTAAGTAAACACTAAAAAATAAAATCAATGATTATCCTCTCTATTCTATTACTTTGCTTTCCAATCTTATTATATTTCCTATTCCATTTCTTTATAATTTAGTAAACATTCCCTAAAGAGTAAGTTTGAAGTTATATAAATGAAATAATTTATTATTTGCCTTTCTATGTATTGTAACAAACAAGAAGGATAAATTTTGAGTTCTTTACTTCTTTTATATATATATATATATATATATATATATATATATATATTAAATTAAACACATGATTTCTCTTGCCTAGATTATATTCCTCTCTCCCCTTCGTGCGCTTAACAAAGACTCTGCTTTTTAGCAAATCAAAGTGAAACCTCTCTGTCTAATCAGCTACGCTAAGGAAACACAACCATGGCTGCAACGTCAAGCTCTCGTTTAGTTTATCATTTTAATTCAAACTCTTTATTTTAAATTTTATCTTTTTTTGAAAAATTTTTTTATTTTTTTAAAAAATCTTTTTATTTTTTTTAAAAATCAACAAAAATTACTATTAAAATTTAAAATTTATAATTCAAATTAATGAACTAAACGGAGCCTAAATAATATTGGGAAGAGAGAGAAAGAGAGATTGAATATTATCATTGTTATTTTTATTATTACAAGTACACCTTTAATGATTGGCAGTCACCAACGGGTCTCGGTGCGACACGTGTTAAAGATAGTACCTAAGTTATATGTGCCCTACAGCTTAACCAAGTATTAAATTTATATTTATATATATATATATATATCTATATACACACACATAGGGCCTAGTTAGCAGCATCCAAACCCGCTTGTTGTCCCAAAAGAGATTTGATTCGTACAACAAAAGGGCTTTCAGCAAATTTGATTTGTACGTATAGCCAGGAAAACATGACAGAATTTCAGAATTTCGTAGCCAGTTAAACAAAATATTTTGCCCGATACTTTATAACCAAACAAAAGCATAAAATATAATCGAAACTTGATGATGAACTGATAATCAAAAACTATACTATACTTGTAAGGATGCTTTTATATTCTAATATTACAGAATTCCTCCATAGATATGATAATGATTGGAATAAAAATGAAATAATCTTATATAAGGCCAAAGAAAGTGAGATATTGACATATTGTGCATTGTATTTGGTAGGAACAGGAACGTGCATACCAAACTTCTGGTTGCTTTTTGAATTAGAAGGGGTTATATTTTATATATATATATTTATTTATATTCATACAAATATATATATATTGTAATTGGTATTTGGTATTTTGGTATTTGTATATGTAGAGATGCCAAAAAGGTAGACAGCTTGAATGCACTGCTGGGGAGGTTCAAGGGGGTTGGGGACTTTGGGACCTTCTTCGAAGACTCATCAACGCCCCTTATACAGCCAGTGCTTATCTCTCTCATTCTTCTTTAATTCACCTTTAATTATATTAATAATTTTCTACGACCCAAAAAAAAAATATATATATATATTAAAAGATAATAAAGCAGCTTCAAAAGCTTGCTTTTGAATGTTTTCTTCAGCCTTCCAACTATTTTTTTTTGCTAAAGTTCTTCCTTCCAACTTTGATCTTTCTGAATCCTTCCCCTTTTCCTTTTTCAGGTATAAAAATATTGTTAATTTCAAAAAGGAAAGGCCATTGATTTTAGAAGCAAAGATATTATGAACATATATCATACAAGCGTAATGTAATGTAAAATAACAATTGTATTTCCATTACAATTTTGTTTGAAACTAATGACCTTATTATTTTTAAAATGTTAAAGACCGATCAAAATCATATCAAAACAAAAATATATACATACAAATAATTTTTTATACAAATATGACGATTGAACAGAAAATCTTATCATTGCACAAAAACTCAGACAGTCTCGTAGAAAAAAAAGGTAAATAATCTTTTGGTGACTCCAATCCTTCGAGGTTACTGTGACAAACTAGATTACTTTGTAAAGGTCTCATTAGTCTTACATGTTTACTTTGACTAAGCAACTTGATTGAGTTTGAAAAACCTGGCATATGCCATATTGTTAATATATAAAGTTTCAATTTTGTACCGCTCATAAACTTCCAGGGAGAGGAACCAAGAAAGAAGGCCAAAAAAGGTTAATTACAACAAGAAATGATTATTATTATTGATTAAAGTTCATGAGATGATATCCATCACAATTCACAGCTATAAGAGTTGAACAAATCTTATTTCCGTAGGCCTTTATTTTATAGAGTTTATAGAGCATCTGCTCATAGTTAAAGAAAAGTAACATGAAGCTAGAAGCTACAGAAATATATATCTATTAAAAAATAAAAATAATAAAAATAATAAAAAAGGTGTGTGTTGGGTAGTAAGGCAATACCACCAGCGTCAAGGCTGAGAAATAGAAAGTACTGCTGGAGTCGATTTTTCAAAAGCAGAGGACAACAAGACTTGTGCCTTTTTTTTTCCCCCTGGTCTCACAACCATCGTAAAAAACCATCAAAGTTTTTTATACCATTAATGGTCATATCAGAAGATCCCAGCCGTCCATTTTATTATAAAAAGAGCAGCCAAGCTGGCTGGGAGTGGATCCGAATTGTCCATTGTCCTGTGGGGCCCAACTGTGGTTTTGCCCACTATAAATACCATCACATGTTTTCTGATTAAAGCATCACTTCAGCACTAAATCACACAATCACAACCAAGCCTCAAAACCTCTAGAAGCTCAATACCTTAGGAGCCAAGAAACCTAGAAAAAAACAAGAAGAAGAAGAAGAAGAAGAAGAAGAAGAAGAAAGAAGGGGAAGATGGGGAGACAAGGCAAGTCATCTTCATTGTTCTCCTTGTGCGGCATATTCAGCGCCTGCTTCTCGAGCAGCAGCAGAGACGATACCTACTCCGAGGAAGGAGTGTACATCAGAAGAAGAATGTGTCCCAGCGACGAAGATAGAGGCGGTTGGATCGCGGAGCCTGGCATTGACCACAAAGCGTCGGCCTTCATCGCTCGATTCTATGAAAGCCGGGTCTCAGACCCCGAGAGGCAAACTTTGGCAGTTTAGTCTAATGATCATGACCTCGGAGCCTAACAAAGCTCACCCCGCTTTAATATTGGATTAGTCATTCTTATTAGCCTGCAACTTTATGCTTGCTTCCATTTTTTTTGTTATTCTCTTCTCTCTCTCTCTCTCTCTCTTTTCTCTCTCTTGTAATTCACTCTCATGAGTCTTGCATGGAAGTTGTTGTGCATCTTTATCATCTGTGGACTTGAAATAATACTGCAACTGCAGACATTAATAATACTGAACACTCCTTCCTATCTCTTTTCCTTTTCCCTTCTCCTTATTTCCATGCTCCACAGTCTCTTTTCTTATAGGCTACTTTTCTTTTTTCTTTCAATTTTTTTTTCTCTCTTCCTTGATACATCTGAAGAATTGGTACTAACGCAATCGACTCAAGTATCATGGCAAACAAAATCAGCTAAACATGTATAGCAGGTTGTCATGTTTCGTGTCACTTCCAAATATGTACGTCTTCAAACATTTCCCAAACCATACCTACTTTGACAACAGACAAACAGCGAACAGACACGAGCCACAGCCGAGAAAGTTCGGTTTCGACATTCGAGGGGTGCAATTGTGTTCATGACATTGACAAAACACAGACATATTTGTTATGCTTCTATTCATGAAAGATTGTCACACTGTGATTTTCAGTACTCAGCTTGGATCAACAAGTAGTACCGGATTTTACTGACAGAGTTGGTCTAAAGATGAATTTCATCCCCAAACTTCATTTAAACTAACATAAAGCAAAATGAACAAGCAAAAAAACAAACAAATAAGAGGTGCCCTTTTTTTCTGTCTAAATTCACATGTTCAGCACCAGAGAAATGTGAAAACAATTGCTACGGGAAGAGATACACTAAAGTAACGTACATATATTCTTATTCTTTCCAAAGCTACATTTATAATTTTGTATAGAAAGGAACCCAACAACAATAATAATTAAGATATAGGGGGTGTTTGGTTCCCGAGTTCATCTCCGTTCCAACTCAAATTTTTTTTGTCTTTTCTCAAAAAGATTTTGTCTTTTTCCCAAAAAGTTTTTTGTCTTTTTTGAAAATTCAAAAAAATTTACTATTACAACTAAAATATTTCAACTCAAACTAGCGAACCAAACACCCCCATACTCTCTTTAAAAAGATTAAAAAAAGCTTGCAGCAATGTTCCAAGCAAACATGAGATTGTACCACTAGTCTGATTCTGTAATGGGGAAAATCACAAAATACTCTATTGATCTAGTAAAAAAATGCGATGTTCAACCTTGCATTATCAAGTAACTAGTACAACATCCCTTTAAAATCCTTCCCCCTCGTACACCTTTTAATAGACATAAACGTCATAAACTTAGACATGATGCAAGCTTAATCTTAAAAATCCTTTTACCACCAACTATTTCTAACCTTCCTTCATGTCCGGGGGTCAAATTTTAAGGGATCGGCAATCTTACTATCTTAGAGCTTGCTTTTATATTCCTCAAGAATGCAAGGCTGATGATTGCATTTATTTAGACTTGGGCAGGCCCTCCACACCCCCCCCCCCCCGTAGTATTTTTACATTTATTTTTATGAATACATTAGTCTTACAGTTACTTTAAGCAATAAATTGAATATGATAATGATAAATTTGATCTTAGAAACTTGTACATCTGTATAACAAACAATCTACCATGTTGTAAAGGTAATTTCTTAACATTCAGGAACATTGCAGAGCAAGCTAATGTCATGACTGAGAATAGAAAGTTGGAATTCCCAAGTGTTACTGTTTACTACCCTTTTGCCTGCCCGTTTTGCTACTTTCTTAAAAAAATTATAAATAAATAAATGAATGAATAAGGAACAAATATTGTATGCAAAGCACTGAACCACTGATCGTATAAGAAAGAAATCTGATGGGGACACCAAATCATATTATACCAAATTGTACTCTTTTTTGTCTTGGGCAATTAGAGTGTGACCAAGGAACCTAATGCTTGTGTTGTCCAACTCATGGGGGCTACTCCTAACAAAGCAACCACCTTGAAAAAGGTGACCCCCCCCCCCCCCCCCCACCTTCTCTCTCTTAGCCTCATACAATACCTAGTTTTTAGAAATTTGTTGACTGTTTTAGTGCTCAAAGATAAGAGCTACCAATTGCTAATTTTATTCTATGATTCTTAGCATAGTTTCCTTCTTCCTCTATCTTTGCCTTCAAGTGAAACCCATCATACCCATCATAGTCATTGTGGCAGCCCACCTATTAGTCATTACCTAAGTGAAGGATCTTTCTTCAGTAAGACAGCATACTGATGATGTACGTTTCTAACTGAAATATATGATCAAAATCATAACAAAATAAAAAATTACATAGAACAAATAGTCTTTGATAGAGATCTGATGGCTAAAAATAGAGTCCATTTTTCATAATGTATTTTTTCGGGTTCCCTGTACAAATCCCCCTAAACATAAATAAAGATGCCTTTTCAAAGTTCCTTTTGGCCAGAAAACAAGTGATGCTCTTGAGCCGTTTCTGTCCACTTTTTTGTTCCACTATGTCTATGCTATGAGTGCTATTTTCTTGGTATTTCAGGGACCTATTTACGTCTTTGTATTTTCTTAACCCCCCCCCCGAAATAAGAATAATTTGCGTCTTTAGTTACACTAAAACAAAATGGGAACACCCCTCAACCTCAAGATTGAGATTCCATGCATACCATTGGAATTTGGAATAACAAAGCAGAGAATCGGAAGATTGTGCAGGGATTTACCTATAATTTTATCCGAGTGTAACTCCACTCAATTTTACTTCATATCTTTACATTTACAAGCAAACCCACACATTAAGAATGTTGATATATCTAGAAGTTGGGAAAGTTTATTCTTAATTGTGATATTCCTCTTTTAGCATGCAAAAATTCAGTGTACTTGAATTGCCATAGTTTTGAATCAACAAAAACACATGTGAAATGTGTTTTGATGGCCAAAATGGAACACCTAACAAAATCAAATTTATAATTGCAAAATAAGTAATGCAACAAATTAAAAGCCGGAGACTGTTTTAATGACCAATCACGATTTTGCAAAGCAAATGTCGATGTTTTCCACAAAATATCAACTCAAACCACAATCACAGTACACATGGAAGGATTACAAAAAGAATTACAAAGTAGCAGAAGAATCAAAAGAACTCCCCGTGCAGTAATAAAAGAGTTTCGGTGACACTTCATATCTAGCAAAACAATTACCACTCTGGGATGAATACCTAAGACCCGGCACTCACAGTGCAGCCTAGCTAACTCGAGAGAACAGCAACACCGCCCACAGTCATTTATGCCTGAATAAGAAAAAAAAAATGAACAGATGTAAGACCAAAATAAAACATATTAAAAAGAGTACTTGAGAGGCCATGGTTCATCAAAATTTGATTGAGATTTTATGCAGTTAAGCGTAAAACTGTGGAGTACCTTGCTAGCAATGTTGTTTGAGAGCCAGTCCAGCCCCTCATACAATCCTTCACCAGACGTGGCACACGTACTCTGAATATACCTGAAAACAAATAACCATGTGTCGGCCCAGGTAGAGCGCAAAGAGAATTTGCACCAGAAGGGTATAGGACAGAGAAAAGAGGAAGTTTCTTTACCAATGACGCTGTCGAAGAGAATGAAGGCCAAGCTTATCAGTGATTTCAGCAGCATTCATCGCATTTGGTAGATCTTGCTTGTTTGCAAACACAAGCAGAACAGCATCCCTTAATTCATCCTGCTCGTAAGAAAACAATTATAAGAACATTGTCATGCAGAATATCTTGAGATCATAACAAGTTTCTATCCATGGATATAGAAAAAGGAAACATCGAATTGAAGCTTTCTATTACCTCATTCAGCATCCTATGCAACTCATCTCTAGCCTCAACCACACGGTCTCGGTCATTGCTGTCAACCACAAAGATAAGGCCTTGTGTGTTTTGGAAGTAGTGTCTCCACAAAGGACGAATCTGAATCCAACAACCCGTCAAACAGGAAGATTTTTTGACAGTCAAAGGTGAAAGGATCCTAATGCAAAGCAAGCTAAAACTTAATTCTAAATTTTACCATTGACCCAGTCATGAAACATAAGAGGTATACAACCAAAAGGTGGATATTGTTACCGAAATATCAAATTAGAAATAAGACATATCTGGACGGTAAGATAAAACAAGAAAGATCACTCAACATAGGACCCGATAAGCATTAAGCAAAAGCACTCAATTAGGTCTCTTCAATTTTGGAGATACTCATAGATTAAAATGACCAATTCCAAGTGAGATGATGCTAATGAAAGAGGTTGCTTGCCTTGTCCTGACCCCCAACATCCCACACTGTAAAGCTAATGTTTTTGTATTCCACGGTTTCCACGTTGAATCCTGCCAAGAACAATAGAGTAGCAAATCAATTAACATCAATACAATCAACTGAGATCTTGAAAGGTATATCGGAAAACTTTCGTTTCCATATCTTTCAATGTAAATAATTCACTTGATATTTCATCCAATTCCATGGTTATCTAGACTAAGATTTTCATTGACCTAGTATTTTATTTGAATTAGAACTCCGTGGTGACAAATGTGGTGCAATTGTAGTGACAATTTTTCGCAACTTGAGCTTGTACAAAATCGGAGTTTTAAGCGGTTGTTATAAAAGTTGGGACTCCTACCACTATTATATTAAAAAATTTCGTTTCCATTTCTCTCAAGGTCAATAATTCACCTCAAACTTCTATCAATTTGGATACGTTAAAAGTCATAAAAAAGAACAATATTTGAACATTGTAGATCAAATGCTAAAAAATCTACACGAGCTTCGCGAAAACATCATGCTTCTTAAACTAATTCACCAAACATATCATTTTCATTAAAGAATTAGATCAGGAAAAAAAGAAAAGAAAAGACAAGGATTACATACCAATGGTGGGAATCGTAGTGACAATTTCTCCCAACTTGAGCTTGTACAAATGGTGGTTTTACCAGCAGCATCAAGACCAACCATCAGAATTCGCATCTCTTTCTTCGCAAAGAGCCGGCTAAACAGTTTCGCGAACGACAACCCCATCTTCAAGCTGAAGAATTTGATTAACCAATTTCAACTTAGAAATTCGCAAAATTAATAAAATCTTTTGAAAAGATTATTAAATCACGATCATTTTAACTAATCACGATCTGCAAGGAAATGAATCAAACAATCCGATCACACACGAACATTTCTCTTCTAGATTATTTCCAGCAAAACAATATTTTAAAATCAAGTCTTTGATGAACACGAGATAAAAAGGAAACAAAGAACCTTTTTTAGGTAGCAATTAACAAAGATCGGATTGTTTGGAATTCAAATCCAAAACTTGCATCTTTCGCAACGAAACAAAAAAAAAAAAAATTTATCGTCAACCAAACAGATGTAGGAACAGAATCAATTCAAAAGAGTTTATCAAAAAGAATCAATTCAAAAGAAAAAATAAAAAATAAAAATAGCGATAAAAGGATCAGATCTAAGAAAAAGAAACAAATTTGACAGCTTCGAGGATGATCGGAAAACTTACAACCAACAGGAATTTGAGTTGAAAGAGCTGGCGAGAGAAAGCTAGAGAGAGAAAGGGCGTGGATCTGAGGAAAAGAGATTCAGATCCCTTTCCTTCCCTCTATTATGTATTATTGGACATTATTTTTTTTTAATTTATTTTTGTGTAAATACATGGACATTAATTACCTCCTTTTTTTGAGAACTGTGTATTCTTTAATAGTTAAATAGTTTTTTTTTTTTCAAAAAAGAAAAAAAAAAAAAAAAAAAGGGGGAAAGAATGCCGTAAAATCTTATATGCTCTGTTGACAGAGATTACTTTGTGACTGTTTGATAAATTTCAATGGTTAAGGGGTAGTTTGACATAAAGTTTAACTCAAATTAAACTGTATTTTTTTTATTTTTTTTCTGAAAAGATTTTATCTTTTCTGAAAATTTTTTTTTTTTTTAAACGTCAACAAAAATTACTATTGAAACTTAAAAATCTTAAACTAAACTCATTCACCAAACACCTCTTGAGATATTTTTTATGTATAGGACTTATAAGACACTTTACCTTATAATATTATATATTAAAAAATAATTAAAAAACCGTTTGTTCCTCTAGCGAGCCCCTCCTCACTGCAACCTAGGCCCTTTTGCCGTCAACCCCATGACCCAGGCGCCCCCTGACGACGAAAAGTTCCCCCAATGACCTAGGCGCCCCCCCAATGGCCCACGACCTAAGCTCCCTCCCCACTTACGACCCAAGCCCCCTCTCCTCAGACAACGAGCCCCCCACGTCAAATCTGGCCCCCTTAATCTCCCCCCCCCCCCGCCCCAATGACGAACCCCCGCCAGATCTAGCCCCTCTCACTTGGCAACGATCTCCCATGACCCTCGCCCCCCAACAATGTCACCTTCAACCCATCGGACCATAAGCAAGGAGCTAAACACGTTGAAGGTTTTTTTCTTTCTTCCTCCCCACGACTGACGATCTTGACCCCACCCCTCCCCCCCTGATATTCCCTTGTGCCCCCTCCCCTCAACCGCCCATCCCGACCTCGACAAACCCCTGCTGAACCTCGGCAACGGAAATCCCCCTCAGACGACGAGCAACAAGCCTTGCTTGGTTGACGTCGAGCCCATGGCAAAGAGCCCCTAACCTTCTATCGATGAAGGTTGATCTGTTTTTTTAATTTCTTTTTTTTTTATTCTTTTTTTAAATTCTGTATATGTACAACGAGGCAAGGTAAATTATAATTATCGTACACAAATAATATTTTTAAATATTTGATTATATCTGAATAGTTTAAAAATGAGCTATACCGATAGAGTATATAAAATGGGTTGTACTACATATTTACCCTTTAATAAATAGTCAAAATTTTTAAAAATTAGTTAAGATGCCATTTTTTCTAAAATGGTTAATTAATTTTCTTAAATGGTCAATCAGTAATTGATCACATAATAGTTAATTAGTGATTGACCATAACGTAAATCATTATATTTTATAGTCAATCACTAATTGACCATTAGTTAATTATTAATTTTCATAGTCAATCAATACTATTGATTGATTAAATTTGAAAAAAGAAAAATAGTCATTTTTCTAAATTAAAAAAAGTTGAGTCATCTATTAAATTATGTAATTAAAAAATGTCATCCAGCCCAATGTTCTACTTCTTTTTCAAATCTTTTTCATTTAGCATCAGTTTTAAAACACACTATTTTATATTACATCCGAATATCATTTAATATATTTTTTTGATATCATATATATATCTTTTATTTGAGTACTAAGTTTGCGTTTGGTTTATTGGTTGGAGATAAAATTTTTAAGTTTGAATTTGTTGATTTTTCAAAATTAATTATAAATTTTGTTGACATTTAAAAAAAAAACAAAAATTAAGATATAAAAATACAGTTTAGTTGGAATCAAAATGAAATGTCAAATAAAGCCAGAATCTAATATAATTACTGTTTATCATTTTATTTTTTAAATATATTTTTATTAGTAACATCAGATTCTCTTTTACGAACAACTTAAACACATGTTACATTTAAATAAAATACAACAAGAAAACATCCAAAAGCCCATTAAGGGCTTGTTTGGTGCTACAATCCAAACTCTATAATTACAATCAAATTTTTCTTTTTTTCCCTCAACTTTACTATCCATACAATTTTGTAACTTCAAACTTTAATTTTTTTTAAATTGCATAGAATTTTGAGAACAAATGAAACAAGCTCCATATTGATATTTTTTCTGAACAAATTTTAAGTTTTAACACTTTTTAACTCTAATAATTCAAACTCATCGATAAACGTACAATCAATTTAACCCTAAATTTTACAATTCAAACCTTAGCACCAAACACATGGTATTTAGCACTTGTGCCCCTAAACTTGTCACTTTTTAGCAGCTTACCCACAAATTTCTAAATTTAGCAATTGACCCCATGAACTTATTAAATTATAATAATTTACCCCTTATCAATTATTTTTTTTATTAAATTGATTATGGAAAACCCTTGGATGCCTTATGTGAAGATCAAGAAAACCTATTTTTCAATTAAAAATTTCCAAGTATAATAGAAATCCTAATGCAAATCTTCTAATTTCAAATCTTTAATTTAGTGTAAATTTAAGTAAAAAGGAATACATTATAATGATTTAGTAAGTTCAAGAGACAAATTATCAAAATTAAAAATTTGAAGGACAAGTTACTAAAGGGGCATCAATACTAAATAACCCTGAACACATGCTAAATTATATTGTATTATATTGTATTGCAATTAAATACAAGATAGGATGAAAGTAGTTTCCAAACGCATCTTTATTATTATTGATTTCCCTCCAAATTATAGATCATGTTGGTAAAATAACAATAACTCATCACTAGTAGTTATAATTTTTACTCTCTCTGTCTTTTTTTTTTTTTTTTTTCAAAGGAAAAACATAAAACAGTATGCTAATTGTTCCCCTAGTCCCATGACTCTTAAATATCCCTATATTCTACGAAACTAACCGAAGGATCAAAGTACACATTTTATAAGGAATTCCAGGATAGTTTAACCCAAAAAGAAAAAGAGCATGCCAAATTCTTTCCTATTTAAGAGTTTCATGGTGTTTTAAACCAAATATATATATATATATATATATATATCTCTCCTTTTTTTTTTTTACCAGTTGCGTACTTAAAAATTTGAGGACCAAAAGAATAATTTATCTTAAAAATTACATTTTGACCATACCAATGAAATCAACTATAGCTCTTCGATTAACTTTTGAACGATCTAATTTATGAGAGAAAATTATATGAATAATCACATTTTTTTTAATTAATCAACATAATACAAATTCTCAATTATTGATCAACATGACACAAATTTCAGTTAATTTTAGTTTAATTTTATATCATATTAATCTTGTGTTGATTTTTGTGCGATGTTGTTATAATGATATCTAAATTTGTAATATTCAGATATTTTTTCCAAATTATAATAAAGATTTACTCACGTTAAAAAAATAATTCAATTGTTAAAATAACATTATCTACTTATAAGTAAAAACATACATTGCCTCAAAAACAAAAAGTAAACATATTCATACCAAAATTTAAAAAAATATATATATATATTATAATAATTCGGTTGTCTATTTTGATATGGGAATTTGGCTCAGGACTGGAGCCTGCAGGGTGGGAAATTTCCAAAGTCGAAAAAGCTTTTGTTCGGGGGCTTTGACTCAAAGGTTCAATGAATTTAACTTTTTCATCCCTCAACCACTAATGTTGAACACTTTCGTCGAAGTTCCTCATTAATATGTACATTTATGTATACATAATATGTGTATTAAATTTAAATAAAAAAAATCTAATTTTGTTTATACGTCACCCAATATGTCATAGCCTCCGATGGCCGCCAAGACACTTGAGCGGTCACGGACAACTACTAAAACCAACTCACTTTTATGAAGATTTCGTTTGGTGATTCAATCGAAATATAAAAATATTCATATCAATTTTATTTTTAAAAAATTAATAAAAATTATAATTAATTTTTAAAAAGTTAATCACTTATGACTTAAAAGTTTTAATTCCAATCGTAATATCAAATGGAAACAAAGAATTTAAAAAAATAAAAAATAAAATAAAATAGTCAAGTTTCTTTCTGGATCCTTATTTAAGAAACTCATGTGTCCTCCAAATTAAAATTAGAAGAAAAATCGGAAGGCCTTCGAGTCTAAAAAGACGGTTTTGTAAGACGATGGCATCGTCAGGAACTAGTAATAATAATAATGGAGAAGACAAGTATCGTTCGTATTTGCAGGGAGAAGGCGAGAAGAACACCACTTGGAGGTACGGAGCCCCTCCTAACTATGATGTCGTCAACAAGCTCTTCGAAGAGGGCAGAACCAAGGTTTCTCTCCCCCCCCCCCCCCCCCCCCTTTTTTGAATTATTTTTAGTTTTTATTTTTAATTTTCCTAAAAGTAAAAAGGATTACGGGGTAAAGAATGACGCGACCAGATAATCCTAGGGACGTTGTCTCCCCGTCATTGTTGTGGGACAGTTTGAACCCAAGTTTTTGACGAGGAGAACGAACCAGCTAGGCCTAGTCAGTAGCCATCCCACCTAGTTACTAATACTTGCTGGTGAATGGTACTGAAAAATGAATCCATTATTTGGTAGATATGGCCTGCAGGCTCAGTGGAAGAGAGAGTGCAGAACCTTGTCAAGACGTGGGAAATGGAGATGTTCCACAAGACTTGCTTTGAGGACTACAAGACTGTTGATCCTAACAACTATACTTTTAGCTTAAATGGTTGGTGTGGCTATATTTCAGCTCCCCTTTAAAATAAGTCTTTAATCATTTTATCTGTCCTATTTGACGTGCATATATATATATGGCTGAAATTGAACGGCAGGAAGGAAAGCCTTGACTTTGGAAGAGAAGCGCAAGCTTGGGGGAGGCTACAACTCCTTGTTGCAAACCTCCTTGCCCGACAAGTTCCGGTGCTACAATCCGGCAGAAGAAACAGCGGATTCATCTCAACGGGCATTCACAACTGCTTTTCCTCGGGGGTTTGCTCTGGAAGTTATCCATGTTTATTCCGGTCCACCGGTGATTGTGTACAAGTTTAGGCATTGGGGTTACATGGAAGGACCTTTCAAAGGCCACGCGCCTACTGGAGAAATGGTTCAGCTCTTTGGCATGGCCATTTTCGAGGTATGGAACTTCCCTACCCACTGTTGGCTGTAAAATATCATATGCATAAAAGAACATGAAATAGTTTTCAAAAAGGACTAGAGGTGGATATGATACCTGAAAATGATTCCTTGCTTTTCCAAAACCGCAGCTAGATGAACAAGAGAAAATTGTGAGGGTGGAGTTCTTTTATGACCGTGGAGAACTGCTCGGAGGTCTTATGAAGGGTGTAAAGCCGGAAAATATCCTCCCCGAAGAGGCAGCTTCAAGTTGTCCCTTTATGAAGAATACAGGCTAAATTTTTTTCATCAACCAAGCAAATGCAATCTGCTACAAGGAAATCGTGGCCATCAATAAAGCAGGGAATAATAGAACCATCAGTTTAATTCGTTGTGTGTTTCTTCTAGCTGCTATTTCTATCAGATAAACCAAATGTTCTACTATTAGCAAACATCAATGGAAATGAAATATTCCTTATTCTCGTAATCTACAGTATTGTTACTGATATTGTATGCGTGATTAGGCACTTCGGAAATCGATTTGACTCTCAGATTTTGATTCATTTTCTTCTGAGACTTTCTGGAAACTACAACACTAGTAATATCTTTTGCAACAAGGCTATGCTTTGTCACGTTGAGCAGCAAGTTTCTAGCTGTTCAAGTATGTGCAAGGATCAAGGTAAATACTAAATAGGGTGATGAGTGTATGTTGCGATTGCATTAAAAAGGGGGATGCATAACTAATATCGCAGCTCGATCTGGAGCTGATCAGCTTTACTGTGATTGATTGGATTGCGGCGCTTATTCACTCTGATTATTAAGTGATTGAAAATTTCACAGTGAAACCTGCTAGTTTATTCAGTGTCTACAACGAATGAATCAACCAAAAAAAAAAAAAAAACTACAGCAAAATGTATAAGCAATAAAATTCAGTTGCATCATACATTTACAAGTTTCTCAGTGGAAGAAGAAAGAAAGAAAGAAAGAAAGAAAAGGACAAAACCCAAAAATTTGCCTGTCCAATTGCAAGAAAGTTTTGTTGGGTTGGATAAATGAGAAGAAGGAATAGGAATAATGTACTTCTTCTCGGTTTAGGAAGCCACTGAGCAGGCTTCTATTTAGGAAGTCATCCCTTCTTCACAGATAGTCTCTCTGATAAAAATCAAACAAAGCAAAAACAAAGGCTTATTAGTAACATAATCTTGTGCCAAAAATAAAAAAGACTTTTGCAAACAAAAGAGATGAAGGAAACAAGTATACAGCCTCTTGGTTCCTTGGATAAAGGCAGAACCAGACCCTTTTAATTGCAAGCATTCAAGAGTAGTGACTTGGAGGTGAACTTTGTAAAATACTTACTTATGAGTTCATAAGTAACTATCATTGTTGTTCCATAGAGTGACATATTTAAGAACCGAGGTCCGAATCCTCTATAGAATCCCCACCAGCCATCCTCTTTAAGGAGAGTCTTTGCAGTCTTTAGAACCGATGGTCTTCCTGCCCCATAATCGTCAATAACCTTCAATCAAAAAATAGAACCAGAGCATGATAACTTGCATTATCTCGTCTCAACTGAAGATTGCACATCATAAAACAGTTTGAGAATGTTCAAATTGTTCGAGAAATGAATTTGTAGACTGGTGGATACATCAACATTATGAGAAGCCTTTTGCTTGTTTATAATTCTACCTGAAGTCTTGTCTTTACAGTGTCGAGGGGAGTAGTTATGACGGAGGAACAGGCACTGGCTATCATTCCCGCAGTTGCCTGAACTGCGACCATCTCCATATGAGATGGTTTCTTGTCCATATCATCGCTACAGCCTAAACTCCTAAAAATGCAAAGAAAAATTTGGTGTTAAGTTCTTTTTCCTCTGAAGGAAGTTCAGCATTGATTTTAAGATACTCGAGGAGGTCTATAAAACTGCATTGTACTAATAAACGAGTACAATAAAAAAGATACCTCCAAATGATGTGTTGGGCAGCACCATAGGCACCCCACCAAAGTGCAGATGCTGGTGGGTGCGTCAGCACGGTTAATCCAAATCCTCTGTACAAACCACGAAGACCTTCGGTCTTCATCACTTTGCGTATGGCATCAAATGGCCCCTTGCAGGATGTCGTTCCGGGAAGTCCTTGAACCATTAGTCTTTGGGATATCTGAGCAGTTTAACACATCAAAACAAGGAAATTGTACGACATTCTCATAACTCGAAATAAAGAAACAAACCAATTGCTGAAGTTCGAGAATAGAACCAGAAACACACTTTAAGGGGGGAAAAGGAAGAAAAAGAAGTGAAATTTAGTTTAATTTGGAAGCAGAAGAACGAGAAATCAAAGAATAGGTTGCCAACGATGAAGCTTGTATTTTTTCAAACTTCTTCCCAAGCAAAACTAATTCAATATATCAAAACCTACTCCTCTAAACTATACAAACAAATTGATAGGAATCATGGCATAAAAAAAATGCAATATATATATATATATTAACATTAAAAGTTGCTAGCTTTGGCAACAGGCTCATCATAAGAACTAAAGGTTACTAAATAAAGGGCAAGGCTAATAAATTAGAGGAAAGGAAAAACAATGACGGACCACATCCAAGGGCACAAAGTAGACACAAGAAACCAGATTAGACAGCATGCCAGCCACGCCATTTATGATGCCCACACGCGTGGCAACAGGCAAGTCGAGGTTTTGAGTGTACTTCATCATCATGTCTTTGGACACTTCCAAGGATGTCAATGCCAGCACTCTCCCGGGCAATGAACCGATGGAGGATGTCCCAAAACCCCTGTAGAGGCTAGGGATGCCATCATTCTTCAAAATGAGCCTGAACACCTCGGTGCCACGCATGTGGGACAGCCCCGAATCCGCCACTTGCATTCTCGTCTTCACCACCGCTGTCGGATGCAGCATTCCTTGCTGCAACGTGAACAGCATCGCCCCTATTACGTGGAACCTCGTCTTGTCCAGCCTAGTTTTGTCACCACCATATCATTTGTTACATGTTACACTTATTATGTGACAACAGGGTAGCTTACACTTGATCTCATTTTGGTCTAAGAAGCTTGGTGAGTGTTACGTTATTATCTGTATCACATCTTCTATCTATGTATTATTGACAGAAATATAAATGTTTTTGTTCTTTTTTATATGATGAACTTTTTGCTGATATATAAAATACACATGTTTCATTTAAAGGTATTTTTTTTTAAAGAAAAAAATAGAGCATAGAAAAAAAAATGAGAAGAAGAAGAAGGAGAAAATGGAAGGAAACCTGTCCCAGTTGATGTCGGTGTCAGCGAGAGCCAACTCCGGTGCTTCAGCAGCTTCTATAGCCATGGGTGGGGATTCTATATTTTCTACAGTTGATGATGTCGTTTTTGGATTTCTAGTTTCTTTCTCTATCGTCTGTCACTTTCTTTCCTTCTCTGGGCAACTCTACACTACCAGAATCTGCCGCCACTACCATGTTCATATTTCATTACATTGTCTTTTCATTTCTCAATTTCTTTCTTTTTTTTTTTTTTTCCACTTCATTGTTGGTGTTTTAAATGAAGGAAACAGAATTTTTCAGAAGTTTCCAGCCTTTTTTTCAAATATATATATATATATATTTTAATCCCCCGCGCATAGAATTGGGCCTGGTTGTCTTGGTCGTCGACAACATTAGTTACCATAACACCCCAATCTCAACCAAACCAGTCCAAGCCCACCCACTTCTTTCCAAAATTACACATGAATAACATGTTGTCAAAATATTTAAATGAAAAAGTACTTTAATGACACAAATTTAAAGATTATTATATTATGATATAAAAAATATATTAGATCAATATAATATAAAATTAAATTAAACTAAATTAAAGTTAGTGTTATGTTGATTAAGATGAATGAATTTATGTTATGTTGGTCAATAGATGGAAAATAGGTGGTTATTTGAGTAATTTTCTCTATTTTTAAAAAAAATTAAATTGGAGTTCTAGAAATGTTTTGATTGAAAATAAGTTAATATTTAAAAATGTGTGTTCGGTTAAAAAAAAAACTATAATAGTTAATAAGTGTAAAAACTCGTAATGTATCTAAAAAACCAAAAAAATATAAAACTTATTTTGCTTCTCTCGTTATTCTATATAATTAAAAAAAAAGACTTATTTAATTTTGACTTAAAATAAGAAAATTATGAATTTTTAAAATGTGAGTTTTTTAAAATAAAAATAGAGATCTATAGATATAAATAGTGAAATTGGTTTACTTAACAAAAAAAAAGATTAAAAAAAGATACTTGAAAATTTTCTATTAGAATGCATGCTTAAACATGTTTTTTTTTTTTCTTTTGGGTAGAATTCATTGATTTGTTAACTAAATAAAAATGTTGGACCATCTTTTACTAAAAAAAAAAAGTGTATTATGTTCAATTTCGTTTTTGGGTTATTTTAATTTTGATAAGTTCCCTTTTTAATTCATAAAAGAAATAAATTATCTTTTGGCAAGGACGTAATAGTTTTTATGGTTATTTATTTAAAAAAAAATAAGAGGAGTTTTGACTTCTCGTATAACTCTGATAGGGTGTTTGGTGAATGAGTTTGAGTTAAAATTTTTAAGTTTTAATAGTAATTTTTGTTAACTTTTCATAAAAGACAAAAAAAATTTTTAGAAAAGATAAAAATTTTTTTTCAGAAAAAAACAAAAAAAGTACGGTTTAACTTGAGTTAAACTCAAGTGCCAAACAAGCCCTGAGTCATTTTAAACTATTCGTTGACATTTCAAAATCATCTAATCAATGTGATAAGATTGACTTAAACTTAATGCTTTGTTTGGTAACAAAATTTAACTTCAAGTAAATTGTATTTTTTCATCTCAACTTTTTATCTTTTTTTGAAAAATTAACAAAATTTATAATTCTTTTTAAAAAGTTAACTTAACTTAAACTTTGGGGGAGGATAGCAAACATTCCAACTCAAACTCATTTTAAACTTTTTTTTTGTCTTTTTCCCAAAAAGTTTTTTGTCTTTTCTGAAAATTTAAAAAAATTTACTATTACAACTAAAATATTTCAACTTAAACTAACATACCAAACGCCCCTTTAAAAATTTCATCTCAACTCAAACTCAATTCATTCACCAAACGAACTCTAAGATTTTTTTCAAGAAAAATGAACACCCAATTAACCATCTTTGTCTAAGGTAGGCGGTGTGTAAAAGTTGTTTGTTAAAAATTAGATGTTTTAAAGTTACCGAGAGTAATAAAATGTGAAAGAAAATAAATAAACATGAGCACAATAAATACTCTTCCAACCGATGCATTAATTCAGTAGATGAAACAGACAAAATTAATAGTTTGAGAATTGATTTTGAGAAGCTTTAGAATTCAGAGATTAAAATGAGATTAGATCTGTATTTGAGGGACCAAAAATGAAATTAATCAAAATAGTTGGACAATAAAGAATATTTCTGTAATTACACGAACGATATTTCACAACTCTAGTGCTTAGGTAAACATATTATATACTATATATTAAAAGAGAAGGTCATTTTACTGTTCTTTATACAGTATTCAATAGTATTTTTTCCTTCTTTTCTTTTTGTTTTCACGGGTTAGCTACAGTGTTACACAGTGAAATTACGATTTTGCCCTTATGTTTTCTTCTTTCTTTTGGATTTGCACAGTAAAATACCAATTTTATCCCTCCCTAACACTCTCTGTCGCTGTCCCCTCAGCAGTGTCATTCACTGTGTATGAACAGTAAAAATACTGTTCATGCACTGTTCAATGAACAGTAGTTTTTTTTTTTTTTAATGTTTGCTGTTGCTTTTATTTTTTCTTTACTTTTTTTTTTTTTACGTTGGCTCACTTTTTTTTTTTTTTTACTTACGTTGGCTGCTGCATTTTTTTTCCTTTTTTTTTTTTTCGTTGGCTGTGTTGTTTTTTTTTTTTTTTTCCTTTTTTACTTTTGTTGTTGTTATATATTTTTTTTTTTTTACTTTTGATGTTGTTGTTGTTGTTGTTTTTTTTATTTATTTATTTTTTTTTTATTTTTGGTGCTTTGTTATATTTTTTTTTTATTTTTGTTACTTTGCTTTACTACTCAGTGAATAATTTTTTTTTAAAATTTTCGTTGCTTTGTTACAGTTTTTTTTTTTAATTTTTGCTGCTTTACTACAGTAAAAAGATATAATATTTCACTGTTTAATAAACAATGATTTTTATTTTTTTTTTTAAATTTTTGTTGCTTTTGCTATACAGTTCTTTTTTTCTACAGTAATGCACAATAACTGTTTTTTCTACATTAAACTGTCGATTTTGCCTCTATTTTATGTACTGATTTTGGCTTATCTATAGTGAAAGGACGGTTTTGTCCTCATATATTTTGCCTTTTTTTATGCTAAATTTTAGACATTAGATTTTGATTTATTGTTGTATTGTGTTTTTTCTTATTTTGCTTTTTTTTTTTTTACACAATTTTTTACTTTAAAATTTTTATCTTTATATCATATTTTTTTTGTGTCTTTTTTATTTCTTTTGTTCTATTTTTTAAAGACCCTTTTTTTAAGGATTCTACATGCAATTTTTTTTCTTTTTTGTTTGTTTTATTTTATATTTTAAAAATCATTTTTTTTTAGTTTTTGCATGTATATAACCTGATAAAAAAATGTTTTATTTTTTTTAAAACAGTAAAAAAGAAGAAAATGAGTTATATATTTTATTTTATTATAATGTTTTTGTTATGGTTAGTTTTTTCCGATTCTTTTGAATTTAAAGATTTTTGTTATTTTTTTTTGTTTTATTTTTGTTTTAATTTTTTTTCTTTAAATGAGTATAACTACAGAAGATTTTTTTTATCTTTTTTGCTTTTGTTTTCATTTTTATTATTGTTAGTACTATTGTCACTTTAATTGTTAGGAGAAATCTTGAGAATAATTATATTGATTATAATTATAATATTTATCTTAATCAATTATTTTTATCATATAATATTCAGTTATTTATTTATTTTTTTCTTGATTTCCCGTGCAACGTATGGGTATTAAACTCGTTCTATTTCTAAACGTACGGGATGAGATGAGAGATTGATGCTTCCGCAACCAAATCAAGTAATCCACTGGACGTGCACCAATTGTACAGTATAGCAAACTACAGGTAATAATTTCTCACCCTTAACCCTAATATTGAAATTCCCTCAAATTCGCGAGCCTTTTCTCCTGCAACTCTTCTTCTTCTTCCTCTCCGAATTCCTCTTGGAGAGAGAGAGAGGGACTCAGAGAGAGAGAGAGAGAGAAAGGGAGAGAAATCAGAAAGCAACTTCTTCTATATTTAGGGTTTTTTTTTTCATTGTTTTTCTCTGCATTTATAATTTCTGATCAGCTTTATTCCACAAAGGTATGTAACTCATTTAGACAAGTTCGGATTTTTTTTTTCCCGAATCCTTTTCATTGAAGGCTTTAATTTTTGCATTTGTGTGATTTGATTTACTATACGGATTATTCATTATAGGATTTTGCGATGGAAAAGAAACATATAACGATGGGCGGTGAAATCATTCGAATTGTATCTACTATTTGGTTGCTGAGAAAATTAGTTGTTGCAAATCTTATTGTTGATTTGTTTCTACTGCTTCAAGTCGCTCAATGGCTTATTGACCGTCCCTTTTATTTGTGACGGAGTTTAGTTATGTCTGTTCATTGGGTCAATGGATTTCTACTCAGCTTTTGTGTAGCAGTTCCGCCAATTCTAGGGTGATTGAGAAGTTGTTCTTAAATTGTGACGAATTCGAATATTGAATTTCGTGGTTATTTATTTATTATTTTCTTTTTATAAGTCATTGGGCATTGGAGTTCTTTTTATTCTTAGTATTGGTGTGTTTACCTGACCTGAGTCTCTAGTAGGTGTGTGTGTTTCTTTTTTAGCGAAACCAAACAATAATCTATTTTTACTCTTACCTCCATATTGGTAACTTGCTATAATTGCTGGGGCTTTACCTTTTTTTTTTTCCTTCTTCTTTGGTTTAGTGTCTTGTTCTTTTGTGTTTGTATACCACATGTGTTAATGTTTTCTCTATCTGTATCATCTAGGTCATACATAAAGCATGGCAGCTACAGAGCCATCAGCGGCTTCTCTCGGTCCCCGATACGCCCCTGACGACCCGACACTTCCAAAACCTTGGAAGGGTTTGATAGATGGAAGCATGGGTGTACTTTACTACTGGAATCCTGAAACTAATGTAACCCAATACGAGAAACCTGCTGGTTTGCCTCCACTGCAGCCACCTGTACCACCTTCTGCAGTTTCTGCTGTGCCTAAGTTGGCCCCAATTGCGGTTGCCCATTCAGTTCCACCGGATGGCACCTTGGCCCAGAATGGGCAGCAAGTAACGAAAGTTCCTCAACAGCAGCAGGGGCAACAAGGGAGCCAGCATGGACATCTAATGCTACAACATCAGGGCCCACAACTTGGTCAGACTATGCAACAGCATGTACAAGTCCAACAATTTGGGCAAATTATGCAGCATCCACCTCAACAAATGCAACAACAGATGATTCAGCAGGTTCCGCAGCAGTCAGGTCAGCAACGACTTCAGCAGCCAGTACAGCAATTACCCCAACAGGCTGTCCATCAAATGCAACAGCAACTTGGGCAACAAACACATCTGAATCAAGGATCACAACAAATGGCACTGTCACAAGGACAGCAATTGACACATCAACAGCTGCAGTATATGGCTTATCAACAAAGCATGCTTCCTCAAGGACAGCAAAGTACGCAGCAACCTACTCAGCACAGTGTTCAAGTGCCGCCATTTGTAAATCAGCAGGAGTTTAAGCCCGTTTTCCCGAAGAGGGAAGAAGATGATCTTCAAAACAGAAATCAAATGGGGTTTTCTCCTTCCCAGTTTCAGCAAGCTGGTGGCTCAACTGATCAGAACGTTGCTGTTGGAACTACTTCAGCACACTTGCTACATACTGGTGCTCATTCAGGTCAACCACAACACTTTGATGGTACCATGCATAGTATTCAACAGCCTCGTTCTGTTGGTCAATTGCAGCCAACGGGCTTTGATTTGGTTCAGCATTCACATGGTAGTACTAGTAGGTTTCAGAATGAGAGGGACCCATCACTAATTCACGGTCAGCAGACAAATATGGCTCCCGGCGGATTTAGGATGGGTCATGAGAATAGCTTCCATGGCAGAGGTGGAAAAAATTATGCATTTAATAGTAACAAGGAAGTACCAACTCCGGGGCCTCAGCAGCCCAAGCTAGCTGCCATTCCAGTAGCCAGAATTCAGCAGGTATGTATTCTGAATTATTTATCTTTTGTCTAATTTGATGATTGGTCTGATCTCCATTGGCGACAATGTGCTTATTTCTTCCAGGACACGAGGTTCAATGGACCACATCCAAGTGTTGCACCTGGGCATGCAAGCGCATTGAACACTGGGCCAGGGCATGCCATGCATAACATGTATAACCATGGAACAGGTGGCCCGCTGTTCTCAAACAATGCTATGATAAAGCCTCCATACCTTGGATCTACAGATGTTTCGGGTCTCTCGCCTGCAGAAGCTTATCGGCAGCAACATGAAGTTACTGCAACGGTTGGTATTTTTGTTGCCTTGGGTTTTAGTAGCGTGCTGATGTGATATGAGAAAGTGTTGAATTTTGTTAAGTGAGGTGGAGCATAACTTATTTAAACAAGGAATGACTTGAGTAAGAGGAGGATGAAGAAACTTGGTTTTTTTTCAATTAGTAATAAACTTCTGTTTGAGGGGAAAAAAAAAAAAAAAAAAAAAAAAGGAATAGATGCAGTTCAAAGGAGTAGTTCTAATCGTACAATAGAATAGGGAAATTATATAAAAATGGTCTTTTACATTCTACTTTTGTAGAACAACTGCAAGCTGGCACTCTTTTAAGCACAAAATCAACACGATATTGTAAGCTGAATAACCATTAAGTGTTGTTTTTCGGCAAGATTGTTTTTCTTGCTTTTCATAACTAGTGAGCACATCATGGCTACGTCACTGGTGCTTATGCACTATTTTTGTTATAATCATTACCTGGTAGCATTAACAACTATTGATAAATGGCAGCGTTATCGAGTATTAATAAATCGCATTTGTGTTGGATTGCATAGGGTGACAATGTTCCTGCCCCATTTGTGACGTTTGAGGCCACTGGGTTCCCCCCTGAGATACTGAGAGAGGTAAGTAAGTTTTACTTGTGCCATATGTCTGAAATTTGCAATTCTTCCCAGTATTATTATTATTTGTGTTTTTGTAGAAAATAAAACCAGTATGAGATCAAAGACCTTCTTTTAAATACTACTATTTTATGTTTCATTACTTCTGAGCTTATCAGTTCTCACTTGTCGCAGGTGCGATATCTGCTCCAGAGGAGGAGCATATGTCGTACGCTGCACTGCTGTTGGCACACTTACACGTGCAACAACTATTCTGATTTTTTGGAGGCTGCAAAATGAACTGTTGGAGCCTTTCTTGTGCATCTTCTAGAAGGGTTGTAGGCCCTTTGTCCAAATCACACCTGATGTGACTGGGATTTCTTGCTTATTGGCTCTACGTCTTATGTCTTTATTGCCCTCTTTTGTTGCCTCAGTTGCTTCTGTAAGCAACCATACACCCATGGGCTTTTCACTTTTATTTTCCTTTTTTTAATAGATAACTAACGCTGTTTTATCATTTTTTTCCCTTTTATGTCGATAGTGTGGCAGATCATTCTAAAATTGCGTTTGTTTGTTTGTTTGTGTTTTTTTTTTTTTTTTTTTTTTTTTTCAGATTTATTCTGCTGGCTTCTCATTTCCCACCCCAATTCAGGCACAAACGTGGCCAATAGCTCTTCAAAGTAGGGACATAGTGGCAATTGCCAAAACTGGTTCTGGAAAAACGTTGGGATATTTGATTCCTGCATTTATTCTTCTTAGACAACGACATAACAATCCTCAAAATGGCCCAACAGTGTTGGTTTTGGCTCCAACCCGGGAACTTGCAACACAAATACAAGATGAGGTCATCAAATTTGGACGATCGTTTAGAGTTTCCTGCACGGTGCGCACATTGCTTAATGCTTATTGTTAATTCTTGTTAATCAAGTGATATTTTTCCAAATTGATGCATATATTAATTTGCATGTTTCTATTCCATGATTTAGTGCCTGTACGGTGGAGCTCCTAAGGGTCCTCAGCTAAAAGAATTAGATCGTGGAGCAGATATAGTCGTTGCTACTCCTGGTCGACTTAACGATATATTAGAAATGAAGAAGATTGATTTTGGGCAAGTTTCCCTTCTTGTACTTGATGAGGCAGATCGAATGCTTGACATGGGTTTTGAACCGCAGATACGTAAAATCGTGAATGAAATACCGCCACGTAGACAAACTCTCATGTACACAGCAACCTGGCCCAAAGAAGTAAGAAAAATAGCTAGTGACCTTCTTGCAAATCCTGTCCAGGTGAATATAGGCAGTGTTGATGAGCTTGCTGCAAACAAGGCTATCACACAGGTGATTTTTCGACTACATATTGTTCCTCTACTGTTTGTTAAAATGCAGTAATTGATATACACACACACGTGTGTGAAAATATGTATGTGTGTGTGTGTGTGTGTGTGTGTGTGTGAGTCTTTTATAAATATGATGGCTGGCAAGGCTATGTCAATAGGCAACGTTATGTCAGAAAATCGGACCTTTTTAACATTTTTAATGGTTAACAGGGTATGTATTTTTGTATATGCATCAAGGTTCTTGGGTTTTTAATACTTAGATTGGAATTACATGATGTTGTTGTAGTACTAGTATTCATATCTTTTTTGAGTCGTTTTTATTTTTCCCTTACAAATGATACATATTGTTTCCAATTTGCAGTATGTTGAAGTTGTTCCACAAATGGAGAAGCAACGACGTTTAGAGCAGATCCTTAAAGCACAAGAACGAGGTTCAAGGGTCATTATTTTCTGTTCCACAAAAAGGTTGTGCGATCAGCTTGCACGTAGTATCGGACGCGGCTTTGGTGCTGCAGCGATTCATGGAGACAAATCTCAAGGCGAGAGAGACTGGGTTTTGAATCAGTTTCGAAGTGGAAAATCTCCAGTTTTGGTTGCTACCGACGTTGCTGCTCGTGGGCTTGATATCAAGGGGATAAGGTTAGCTCATATCTTTGTATTCTTGCAAACTAATCTGTTAAAAATTATGAACTATGAGCTAATAAGATTACTTGGCCAGTGGTAAAATTTAAAGGTCACCTCATAATGGAATTCCTCTGGATTTTAGCACCCATTTCAAGACATTGAACTGTTCTTAAAAGTTTTTATTTTATTTTTATGTTTTCTGTGTGACAGGGTGGTGATTAACTATGATTTCCCTACTGGGATTGAGGACTATGTACACCGAATTGGAAGAACTGGGAGGGCTGGTGCAACTGGAGTGTCTTACACCTTTTTCTCTGAGCAGGATTGGAAATACGCAGCTGATTTGATAAAAGTTCTGGAGGGAGCTAATCAGCGCGTACCTCCGGAAGTGCGAGAGATTGCTATGCGTGGCAGGCCTAGCTTTGGCAAAGATAGACGTTTTGATTTTGGTGGTGGTGGTCGTGGTGGCTTGAGGGATGGTGGCTTTGGGGGCCGGGGTGGCATAAGAGATGGTGGCTTTGGTGGCCGTGGTGGCCCTAGAGATGCTCCTATGAATGGTTATGGTGGGAGGGGTGATTTTTTCGGTGGCCGTGGCAACAGAGGGCGAGGATTTGGTGGCCCTGGTGCTGGTCATGTTGGTTTTGGTAGAAACGAACATATGCCTCGTGATCGGTACAACAATATGGATGGGAGAGGACGTGGGCGTGGTCGGGGACGGTTCGATAATAGAGGAGAAATTGCTGGAAGGAGCAGGGACAGAAGTTACAGCAGAAGCCCTGAAAGGGTTAGAACATGGGGTTATAGCAGAAGTCAAAGCCGCAGTCGGAGCTGGAGCAGAAGTATGAGTAGGAGTAGGAGTAGGAGTAGGAGTAGGAGTAGGAGCTGGAGCAGGAGTCGGAGTCGGAGCCGTAGCCGTAGCCGTAGCCGGAGCCGGAGCTGGTCTCGTGGCCGTAATCGTAGCTACAGCCGTAGCCCAAGACGGAGTCACAGCCGTGACCGGACTTCTGGCCATGGCTATGACAGATATGGCAGTCCTCGTGCACAGATCTCTGACAAAAAGGATACTACACAAGCAGTGCCAGACCTTGAGGCTGCTCCTACTGAATCAGGGTTGCCTCCGGTGTCTCCGGGTACTCAAGGCAGTGCAATTCCAAAAACGGAGGCTCTGGAGCAAACACTGGTGGTTGAGAATACCGAGACAGAGAAGCCAAACGATGGAGGAGAACACTGTGAAGCAGCCAAAGGAGATTGAGTTGGTGAAGGCAGTTTCATGTCCAGTATTGAGCAGTTTCAACACCTGCTGTGAGTTGGCTTTCATATGGTGAAATACGTAGCAAGGAGTTGGACTAGAGAGGATTTTGGCTTTGATCTGGATTTTTGAACTGAAAATGACAAAATGTTCTTTGGCATTTGGGCCAGGTCTACATACTCTCTGGGTTGACGCTTATGAGTTCCGACTGTATTTCTATTTTGTGGTGGTTATGATTTAATTATATGATGGGGAGATTTGGTATGAAATAGTAGAATTTTGTGTGTGAGAAATTGGGATAATAGATATAAGCATGAATAGAGCCTCCCCTAAATCAATATCATTTTGTTACATCTCATTTTTCTGACATTTTTTGTATTATTATAAATTTTTTTTTTGGGGTCATAATATTATGAACCCAACCAAAAAGAGGAGATCCATTTGAAACTCATGTGGCTTTCTACGCTTTTGTATGTGTTTAGATTGCATTTATTATTTGTTCCGTTTGAGTAACAATTCTAGTTTTGTCAGGCCTGAGAAACTTTTGTGCATCAATGATACGTGCATTTCTTGCTAGTTCAGTTCTACCATGATTATGGCATATCAAGGCCGTGCTATTATTGAAGTCGTGTTATTATTCCTCACAACGGGGAGTTGCTATTCGAGTTTGCAAGTCAGGTTTGTGTCGCTTGAGTGTAACTTGACCACTTGGACATGATCCATACAATATAGGTCAAAATTTCCGAAAACCGATCATGATCCGCCGTTTAGGTGCATTGACACGGCATGCCTTGTTTCAACTCTGCCACTAAAGTGTAAAAACTAATGGGAAGTAGAAGAATCGTTAGAGTGAAAAGATATCTCCATTGCCAAAGCTAGCAAGTAAGCAAAAAACGAAAGGGGATTTGGGAATTGTAATTTATCAACAAAGGGAACATTAGGATCACGTGCTCAAAAGCAAAAAGGAAGCCAACAGAAGAATCTGCAAAATGCTAAAGCAAATCATTATCCCCTTTGATATTAACTCGGGCTTCATTCCTTCCTCACTTTGTCTGCAAGTTCAAATGTAGTGCCTCCAATTCTTCGTTGTCTATTGGGATTAAAAGACAAAAACCTCCTTTGTGCTTTATGAAAATTCCTCGCTCCCCCCTTTTATCTTCACCGATGCATATGTCCTCCATATAACGTGAATTACGTTTTCAATTTAGCCAGTGATATCTTGTTGAAACAATAATATTATATCAAATGTAACAACCTTACAAGTTCTTTGAAGCCATATGTTCCATGAAGATGATGCAAAATAATAATAATAATAATAATAATAATAAAATTATTAATGCTTTTGACATGAAAAAGAAATTAATAAATCAAGCAACCACCTAATACCAATTCCCATATTCCCGTTGCATCACCTCTATTAATTAACAATTTTAATGGTCAATTAATACGATTCTTTCATTTCAAATCATGTTGATTGTGCCTCACACCAACACATTGATTAAGCCAATTATGTCCCTTCAATTTCATCCCAAATCATTTTCCCTTACAATTTTTATTTGTAGTTTAGATTTTGATCCCATTATTTTAAGGTTCCAAAGGTGTTGCTTTCTTTCTTCTTCTTCTTCTTCTTTTTTAATGTTTAATGTTACTGATTTTTTTTTTTTTAATGGGATTTGCTTGAATCATCGTATTTTACTTGTTTCTACTCCCTATGATGTCATTGTCGTTTGGAATTTGCCGTTAAATTTGCCATTTGATTCTTGAACGTTCAAACTTCAACTAGGAAATAAATTTGTCGTTATTTAGCTTACATTTGATTTGTTGGTTGGAGATAAAATTTTTAAATTAAAGTTGATTGACTTTTAAAAAAATAATTATAAATTTTATTGACTTTTTAAAAAATAATAATAATTGAAATGAAAAAAATATAATTTAATTATAATTAAATTTATATCCTAAACTAAGTATTAATGCTATTTCAAAATCATTTTTGCCCATTTGCTTGCTCGCTAAGGAAAAACGAAACTTTTGTTTTTCTATTAATAGAAAAATATAATAGAACGACTTTTTTTTTTTTTTTTTTTACGTCCCTTCCCAAAGAGATAATATTATTTAATCATTTTGCTTGCAATAGTACGCCACTCCCATAATGCTAACGTGGACTCGTTCATTGACTGGTAAATACCCCAATAAATCGGATTTGTGGAGGGATCGTTTCCTTTGTTGGGGAAAAAAATAAGAGAGAGAGAGAGAGAGAGAGCGAGGGGAAAGAATCGTGAATTATTGTTTGTGAATAATATTAAAAAATGGTACTCATTGGGTGAAAATAAAATAAATTATTTTTTTTATAAAATTCCCTCTTTGGTTGACTTATCTATTAAATACTAAATTTTTATTTGGATTCGTTTGATATTTAAGTTTAAATTAAATTTTTTATCTTAATTATTTTTTTTTAAAAAAAATTTTATTTTTTTGAAAAATCAATAAAAATTACTATTAAAATTTAAAATTTCCAATTCAAACTCAAACCAAACGGACCCTTAATAAGTTAAGTTGGAAATAAAATTTTTAAATTTAAATTTATTAATTTTTTAAAAATTAGTTATAAATTTTATTGATTTTAAAAAAATAGATAAAAAAATAAAAAAAATATAATTTAATTAAAATTAAATATAAATATCAAGATTAAATACTATAATTTTCATTAAAAAAATTAAGCACAACAACAAATGAAATTTGTAAGAGGAAGTTTAATTTTCTTTTGTTTTTTTTTTGGGCTAAAATTTTCGTTTGTTTTTTGCAGCACTAAAAAAAGGGGAAAAAGGGGTGACTTATTGTAAATTTCCAAAAATGCACTCGGTGGCCTTGTTTTAGTGAAATACAATAATTCTAAACTCTTATGCTTACGGATAAAGCTGTTCACGAATCACAATTCGCCACGTCTTACTCGTTCGCTCGGCTATGGTAAAACTATGACATTCTTAACGATACAAACGACGACGTTCGCCTTTGTTACCACTCCTATCTAATTCTAAACTTTCGCGCTAAATATTTCGCACGGGTGGCAATCTCGACGTTTCTTACCCGCAACAGGGGCATTACCGACATTCCAGAAAGCCAAAAAAAAAAAAAGGATTTTTAGAAAGAAAATCGATTGAAACGATGCGTATTAAGGCGTGAGAGGAATCTCTTTTGTGGCACCAAGATCACCGCCATCTTCTTTCCCTTCCTTTCCAAAAGCCTCTCTCTCTCTCTCTCTCTCTCTCTCTCTCTCTCTCTCCTCGGTTCTTACTCTCTCTAGGGTTTCCTCTTCAGCTCTGTAATTATCAAGCTCTCTCTCTCTCTCTCTCTTCGTTTTCATGGTTGGAGAAGAAGACGAATGTCGCAGATGAGCCTTCGTCTTGGCGGTGGATTTTCCAATTCCGACGTCCAACAACAACTACTACTTTCTAGGTCAACCATGGCTTGATTCGGTTTCTTCTTTTTCTCTCTCTTCCTGGTAATTTCACTTTCCTTTCACTATCTTTTCCTTTTAATTTGTGATTATCGTGTTTATTTTTCTTTTGGTGATAGTCTGCTTTGATTCTCGAGCTCAAATATGGCTTTGTTTATTGTTCATTTTCAAACTTGTTTCCAACTTTGGTTTGAATTTACTAATTTTAGAAGGTGATTCGAGTGCGACAGAGTACTTTTAGCTTTTTGATTGAGGACGATAATTTTCATTTTGGTTTTGCGCGACACTGTTGTTATTTTTGTTTCAAATATCAGGAAGAATTTTTCTTTATTCGTTTTTTCCCCTTCATTTCCTGGTAATTTTCTCTATTTGTTTTAGTTTTAAAGTGCATTTTATTATTCTCTTGATTCCTTTCTGGCTTGATTAAATCTAGGTTTACTCTAGCAAACTGCTTTCTCGAGCTCAAATAAGCTCCTAGCTATTGTTGTTTTGAGTTTTTAGTTCTTTTGAGGACAATATTGCTTTTTTTCTGTGCGACGTTGTTGTTGTTGTTCATGATTTTTTTTTTTCGTACTTTTGAATCTCTGAGATTAAACCAGATCTGTTTTCATTAGGAAATTATTTTTTGGACTCTGCATTTAATTTGATTGCATTTGTTGTGGTCTGCAATGATATGGATTAGAGGTCTGAGTTTCAAGTGGGAACTTCAAATTTTTTCTAATTAGTCTTACCGGATTGTGTGGGCATCTTGAGGAATTATGCCTCAAATTTCTTCCTTTGTTGATCACGATGAACGAGCGCTGTTAAGAAAATTTAAGTACAGTTTCTGATTGTTTCTGGTATGAGGGACTGACAAATCTTTGACATTTTGCTTATAGTGTTTCAATTGAATTACTCTTTTTGTATTAACTTTTTTTTTTTTTTAAATAATAAAAAAATTAACTGAACGACCAAATGGGTTGCTCATTGTAAAAAATGAAAGTTCATTTTTCTAATTTCACTTTCTAAGGTTGTAACTTTGGAAATTTCTCTTAATAGTCGACATGGGTGTTTGAGTGAAGGTTGGAACTTTGTACGTTGCACTTTTTTTTGGTTAATGAGCTACTGGTTTCATGTTTTTTGATGTTGTTCTAAAGTTCTGTGCTTTAGCTTTAGCTTGTATTGTTTTTGTTATTCTGGGTTCATTCCAAAGTCTTTATGGGACTTTTTCTCGTAACTAGATTTGGGCTCTTCTTGTATGCTGCGCTGACACCTTGTTTTGCTCAATTATACAGTGGTGGCAGTATGGAAATGTACCATGTTCCAGAACACGGAACTGAGGAGAATTTTATGGTACCCCACTTTAATTGCGTGATTCTTTTGCTCTAATGCTGTTTCACTCGAAAATACTGTTTGAATTTTGAGGTGAAATTTGTAAACATACTCATTGAGTTTCATCTTAACTGATAGATTCAAGGTATGGATCCAAACATGCATTTGACTAGTCCATTTGAACAAGTTGAAGCTATGTACAGCGAAGGAGCCACTGAGTTTGTTGTTGATCACGGTTTGTTTTATCCCGCTGCCACCGGCTATGGATATTACTGTACAGGTTATTAATATCTGGATCTTTTTCCACCATGTAAAATGACGGTTCCTAGTTGGTTTCTCATTTGTGTTTATGTTGATTGAATTGGCCAGGATTTGAGTCACCCGGAGAATGGGAGGACCACAATAGAATTTTTGGTGTGGATGGTCCTGATATCCAGTACACGGTAAGTGATCTTCTTTCTAAAACGAATGGTCAGAGGATATATGAGATGAAGGACTTGTTCGTTCCTACTTAAATTTGTCCTCATTTTGATAACGTCTCTTTTGCTGATGCAGGGTGGGCAAAATGAAAGTTTGCCTTATGTATATTATACACCTACCTATGGGTATGCACAGTCTCCATACAACCCATACAATCCTTACATACCTGGTGCCATGATAGGAGTTGATGGCCCTTTTGTAGGGGCACAGCAGTACTATTCTGTTTCCCCTTATC